>JAQYXR010001427.1:10000-33264 GCA_030545055.2 Neoaliturus tenellus | reverse complement strand
ACAAAATCCATGTAGACCCAACCAAGAATATGAAGACGCAAGACACAGGTACAATTTTCAAGGAATAACATATCCCGTTTCTACGAAAGATATATCAAGATTTGAAAAGAAAAATCCCGGCACGTCTATTAATGTTTTTGCATTAGATAGTTCAAACAAAGTGTATCCTTTACGTATTGCAAAAGAAGAGCTACCAGATCATACGGATTTACTACTACTAACGCGAGGAGATGTGTCTCACTATGTGTACATAAAGCAATTCGATCGTCTTGTTAACAAGCAACTTTCTAAAGATCGACACAGAAAGATAATTTGCAAGAGATGTTTTAATTTTCAACGAGAAGGAAGACAAGGAAGAGAATGGTTACAAGAACACAAAAGATTATGTAACAATAATTATGAAGCAAAGATTAATTTACCTTCGGAAAACAGAGCATTCGTTACATTTGAAAAGGTTCATCATCAATACCGTATCCCTTTAGTTGTGTATGCGGATTTTGAATCAACACTTGTTCCAGTTGAAGATGAAAATTGTGAAGCAAGAAAAAGTGTAAAGTATCAAATGCACAAACCAAACAGTTTTTGTTTAATGGTCAAATCAACATTATCAGAAGAACATTTAAACAGATATGGATTAACTTCAGAACCTCTAGTATATCGTGGTGAAAATGCGGAAAAAATATTTCTTGATCACCTATATTCAATAGCTGGAAATACACAAAGATTATATACAAATATTGTACCAATGAAACCGATGGACGAAGAAGAAGAAATTCAACATGAAAATGCGACTCACTGTTTCTTGTGCAAAAATGATTTTACTATTGAGAATTATAAAGTTAAAGATCACGACCACCTCACAGGATATTACAGGGGTGCTGCTTGTAATAAATGCAACTTGAGCTATCGTTTACCACTATTTATCCCTGTGGTTCTGCATAATCTTAGTGGGTACGACGCTCATTTTATAATACCTGAATTAGGAAGAGACGACGGTAAAATCGATGTGTTAGCTGAAACTTCAGAGAAGTTCATAAGTTTTTCCAAAGAAGTTGGAAATGTCAAACTAAGATTCTTGGACTCCTACCGATTTTTGCCGTCGAGTTTGTCTAAACTTTCTGAAAACCTAAGGAAACAAGATTTAATCGAAACAAAGAAGATTGTAAATAGCGACAAACTGGATCTGGTACTTCGAAAAGGTGTTTTCCCATATGATTACATAGACAGTTTAGAAAGATTTAATGAAACATCACTACCTCCAAAAGAAGAATTTAAAAGTAAACTGTACGACATGGATATATCTCAAGAGGATTATGATCATGCATGCAAAGTATGGAACGAATTAGGATTTAGAACATTGGGGGAATATTCAGATTTCTACGTTAAATTAGATGTGACTTTATTATGTGATGTGATGGAAGAATTTAGAAATACATGTTTTGCGTCATATGGATTAGACCCTCTTCATTCGTACACTTCGCCTGGACTAGCGTGGCAAGCCATGTTAAAAGAAACAAATTGTAAAATACAACTTCTTACAGATATAGATATGGTGTTGATGTTAGAATCAGGAGTTCGAGGAGGATTGACGCAAAGTGTAACACGTCATGTCAAGGCGAACAATAAATATTTGCCCGATTATGATGCATCAAAACCAACAACATTCCTGGGTTATTTTGATGCAAATAACTTGTACGGATGGGCAATGTCGAATCCCCTTCCATATGATAATTTCAAATGGATAGACCCAGAATCAATTGGAAACATAATGGATATACCGAAATATGGAGAAACTGGTTACATATTCGACGTCGATTTTGAATATCCCGAACATCTTCACGACGAACATTATGATTTACCACTTCTTCCGAAGACTGAAATTTCTCCAACTGGAAGATGGCCAAAATTATTGATGACTTTAACTAACAAGTCTCGGTATGTTGGACACTACTGGATGATACAACAGGCCTTAGACTTGGGATTGAGAATTACAAAAATTAATCGAGTACTACAATTCTCTCAATCTTGTTGGTTAAAACCGTACATTGACAACAACACAAGAAGAAGAGCCGCCGCTACATCAAGTTTTCAAAAAGATTTCTTCAAACTAATGAACAACGCAATATTTGGCAAGACTTTGGAAAACAAAAGGAAACATAAGGACATCAAATTGGTAACTGATCCAGTAAAACTACAGAAATTAGTGCAACAACCAAACTTTGGTTCATCTGTAATTATTAATGAAAATCTAGTTGTTATTTCCATGAACAAGAAGTCAGTTCTAATGGATCGTCCTTTGTATCTAGGAATGTCAATCTTGGATATTTCCAAAACACACATGTACGAGTTTCATTATAAGAAGATGGTTAACTATTATGGAAGAGAGAACATTGGTATTGCATATATGGATACGGATGCTCTAATTTACTGGATTAAAACAAATGACATGTACGAAGATCTACGCACTTTTATGTATAAAGATGATTTCGACTTTTCCGATTATCCCAAGGACCATCCAAATTACGACTACGACAGAAACAAAAAGTATTGGGAAAATTTAAAGATGAAACAAATGGTGTGCCGATGATGGAAATTGTAGCATTAATGTCCAAACTATATTCATTTCAACTGTACATAAGCGAAAGGAACGAATATCAAGTCACGAAGAAAGCCAAAGGAATAAAAACCTCTTTCCTGAAGAAGAACGTACAGTTTGAACATTATAAAAGATGTTTGTTTGAAAATGTTGAAACAACTGCAACATTTAACACCATAAGAAGCTTCAACCATCGTCTTTTCAGTGTGAAGCAAACCAAATCGGCATTGAGCTATAAGGATGACAAGAGATACATCCTTGAAGACAACATAAGAACTCTGCCATTTGGACATTACTCTCTAAACCCTATCGACCAGTAAACCTATTCTTCGTCCTCTACCTTCTTCCTTTTTTCCTTTCCGTAAAGAAGAGGGGACATGGCAAGCCCAATGCCATGTTCCCTCTTTTTTACACTAATATGAAATGGCCTTGACCTATATTCAAACTATATAAAAGAGAAAGAACTGTTGTACGGATCAGTATTTTTACAAGCGATGTGCAAGCAACACCTGAAGATGGAAAGTGTGAAGGACAAGATTGTAAATGAACTACATAAACCAGCAAGAAGAAGATTTCCAAGAAGAAGTACAATTATTAAGGAATGAATGATCTGTATCAAGCTGATCTCATTGAAATGATACCGCACAGTAAATTAAACAAAGGTTTCAAATATATTTTAACAATTATAGACTGTTTTACTAAAATAGCTGACGCTTTACCATTGAAGGATAAGACTGGTAAAAGTGTTACAAAAGCTATGGAAACAACGATACAAAGAAATAAATTCAAAATCAAACATCTACAGACCGATGATGGAAAAGAATATTTTAATAAAGACTTTGGAGCTTTAATGAAGAAATATCAAATAAATCATTATTCTACAAATTCTGAAGTTAAAGCTTCAATAATTGAAAGATTCAATAGAACATTAAAAGGAGCGATGTACAAACAATTTTCAAAACGAGGATCATACGTGTGGTATGACATATTACCACAACTTATAAAAGAGTATAACAACAAATATCATCGTACCATCGGAATGAAACCTATCCAGGTAAACAGCGCTAATGCTAAGGTTGTATTACAACGCATCAGAAATAATACAACACCTAAATTGGAAAAGTTACAACCAAAAAAGTTTAAAGTCAACGATAAAGTTCGTATAAGCAAATACAAAGGTGTATTTAGTAAAAGATATCTACCAAATTGGACTAATGAAGTATTTACAGTTTATAAAGTGCAACCAACTATACCTGAAACCTACTTATTAAAGGATAACAAGGGTGAATTACTTCAAGGTGGATTCTACGGACATGAATTGTTGAAATCAACAGTCGGTGATGTATATCTTGTTGAGAAGGTTTTACAAAGGAAAAAGGATATGGTTAAAGTCCGGTGGTTAGGATTCGATAAAAGTGAAGACTCTTGGATTCCTTCAAAAGACCTGGTATAGTAACTTAATAGCTCATTGTGTGTTTAACCTTGACACAAGATGGAGATTGTACAACAAAAAGATCGATTTAATATCAATAATATTGATGAATTGACGGTTGACAATGATAAGTTAAATCATGGTAAACATGGTGAATTACTACCAAATACAATAAGATGTTTAATAACTGGTCCTTCAAATTGTGGAAAAACAAATGTTGTTTTTAACCTTATAACTAATCCTAAAGGATTGCGCTTTAACAATATATACATTTTTTCAAAATCATTGCAACAACCAAAATATCAATTATTGGATAAAGTACTTGCAAGTGTACCTGAAGTGCATTTCTACAAGTTTAATGCCAGTGAAACAATTATGCAACCAAATGAAGCAAAACCATTTTCTATTTTTATTTTTGACGATGTTTCTTGTGAAAATCACGACACTATAAGGAATTACTTCGCTATGGGAAGACATCATAATATCGATAGCATTTATATTGGTCAAACATACAGTAAGATTCCAAAACAACTCATAAGAGACAATGCAAATATGTTGATCATCTTCAAGCAAGATGAAACAAATTTAAAGCATATATACAATGATCATGTAAATGCGGATATGCCATTTGAGAAATTTAAAGAAATGTGTGGCAAAGCATGGAATGAGAAATATGGCTTTCTCGTTATTATGAAGGAAGAAGATATTAAAAATGGTAGATATCGTATAGGGTTGGATAAATTTGTATTTATGCGTTGAACTACCGATGCTACATCTAGTTACACGTTGAACTTCACAGTGTAAACATGGTGAATCAAGAAAAACTATTAAAAGAAATAAAATCACTCAGTGATTCTATTAGGATGAAGAATCGTGCATTGAGGATGGGTTTAAGTGAAAGAGAAGAATTTCTAGAGACTACATTTAAACCTATTACGGAACCTTTAAAACAGATATCAGAAACTATTGGTAAACCTCGTTATGAAGGAGATGTTTTACTACCAGTTTCTAAACAAGAAGTACAAGCATTAAAAAAAGAAGAAGATGATGATTCATATACCAGTGCTAGTGAGCAAGAAGAAACAAAAGAAGAAGAAGAACCAATTGTTGAAAAGGAAGAAGAACAGCCAATACCTGAAGCTGAACAATCTATTCCAAATTTAACTCAATTGAGTAGCGATATATTACAACATGGACCTCTTGGAAGAAAATATATAATGAAAATGCTACATGACATGAAATCAAACCCGAATTTGAGTAGATCACACGTATACGGAGCAAGAATTGATGGGAATGAATTAAAGATCGGCGATTCAAAGCTTGAAATAACACAAGACGATTACATCATTATTGGTGAGCATAAATATAAAGGAACAAAAGGACTTTATGAATTAATTTTTAAAAACATACCATTAAGATATTCATCCAAAGATTTAAGTGTTTTTAAGGAAATTCTACAAAATACTAACGCTCATAAAAGAAACTACTTAAAGGATGCAATGATTAATCGTTCACGTGCAACAAAATATAACATTGTTATAAAAAAGTTGTTTCCTCCACGAAAATTGCCAACATTACGTACTGCACCAGCGGTGAGACAACCACTGAAAAGAAAATCTTTATCACTTATGGATTTATCACTTCTTGAACAACATGGTAAAAAGAGTAAAGGAGATACTTCAACATCTGGCAAAGGATTGATGAAAAATCTATACAATACGAATGTGATTTACTACAACGACATCAATAAATTGGTTGATAGAATGAGACTATTGCATGAAGCCATGGAAGCCGGTCATACAGGTTTAAATAATGAATGGGTAGCTCTGATTGACGAACTCAGGAATCGCGGCATAATCGTATAATTGTCCGCGGATATATAAGAGTTGCAGGCGTATAATGTGTCAGTTCTAACATGAGCGTCGACAAGTTCGGACGATACTCCGCGTTAGGAGTGCAAGTTGGAGAAAACAGAAAAAGAAGTGGATTACCGCAAACACCCGAAGGTGACTATAACATAAATAATAAACGTTTAAAGTTTGTTAAGGATCCAGAAGAAGATGGAGATGCAACAAATTTAAAAACAGTAAAGGAGGAAACATCTACAAGTTTAAAACTCGACAACAACCAACTGTATGATGCAAAATCTCACAGGGTTATTAATGTTGCAAAACCAGTCAACAATGGAGATGTTGTTAATAAAGGTTATTTTCTATCTGCGATGGAATACGCTTTACTGTTGGAAAAGACTAAAAGTGGAAAAAAGTACAATGCTTTAAATTATAAAATAACTAATGTTGCAGATCCAACCGAGGATACAGATACAATCAATAAGCGTTATTTGCATTCTGTAATACCAGAAAAGAAAAAAGATGGATTTTCCTTCTATAAATATACTATAAACGATATTGGATATCCTAAAGAAGAAAGTGATGGTGTTAATATTAAATACATTAAAGATAATTGTATTTTATATAATGGTGCTGTTATTGATTGTCATGGAAAAGTGTTGTCCAATCTGAAAGATGGTTCAACTCCATCGGATGCTGCTACTGTGAGACAAATGAATGAAAGCTTGAAGAAAGGAACATCCGCTTTTGTTAAACAAAATCAGGTGGTGTCAAAGAAAGGTGATGAGTTTGTGCAAGGAAGTGAAAAGTTTACCTTACTACAACTACAAAATAACAAGTGGGATGGAAAAAATAAAAGATTGTCAAATATAAGTTTAGGCACGGAAGAACATGATGCTGTTATTTTAACACAAGTGCCACAACTATCAGCTACTGGTGTTAACTTTATATGTGGAGGCAGACGATTAACCGAAGTTAAATCTGGTAAAGATGATCAGGATTGTGTTGTTGTAAAACAAACTATAGTTAGAGATAAAATAAATAACGTATATGATGGAAAAAATAAAAGAATATCTAACATATCAGCAGGAATAGCTCCGAATGATGTTGCTACTATTAATCAAGTTATAGCAACCTCTAATAACGATCCATCTGTGTATACATGTAATGGTAAACGTATCACAAATCTTGATAATCCTACACGTAACAAAGATGCTACTAATGTAGAGTATGTAATGAATCTTGTAGGTAATGTAGTTATTGATATGCATAATCATTTGATTAATGCATCGATGAAACACAATAAAATCGAAGATTCTCAGAGAAACCAATGGATTAAAGATGAAATCATTGATAGATACTAGTAAAACTTATGAATATTTAAGTATGGAATACACAAAAAAAGGATTCATTATCATAAAGTATTTCATAGAGTGAAGACGTTGGTTACATAAAACAGCATAATGAAGACCGTATCGCTCAGTCGTCGTCAAGACAGCGGCAAGAGAGGACGTGGTTTAACATCAGCTGCATTATCCCTGCTCAGACGGATTCCAATTGGTGCTGTTGTGAATCGAGCGATAGACGCTTTACCATACGAATTACATCTGCCCGGAGGTTATCAATATTGTGGACCTGGAACTAAGTTGTCAAAACGTTTAGCAAGAGGAGATCCTGGAATTAATAAATTAGATCAAGCTTGCAAAGAACACGATATAGCATATTCAAAGTATAAAGATTCAACAAATAGATCAATAGCGGATAAAATTCTAGCGGAAAGAGCTTGGCAAAGAGTAAAATCAAGTGACGCAAGTATTGCAGAAAAAGCAGCGGCTTGGGCAGTAACTACAGCCATGAAGACGAAAGCTAAATTTGGTGCTGGAAGACGACGTCGCAGAGGAAGACCTGCAAAGAGAAGAGCTCCCAAAAGAGGTGGAAACATTAAGAAGAGACGTCGTAGAACTCGTAAAGCAACAGTAAAGAAAGCTTCTATTTGGTCAATGGTAAAAAACGGAGCAGGTTTATACCTAAGACCGTACCGTGTGTACTAAATAAGAAGAATCAATTGATAATTCCAAATAAAGCCTTAACAAATCATCAGTTAAATGATTATGTAAAATGTTTGAAAATACCATTTTTTCGAGGAGTTTTTATGAAAGATGCATTACCAACTAAAATATGGGAAAATGAAACTGGAATAGTAAATTTGGATTCCACCTATGGTCCAGGCACTCATTGGGTATGCTATAAAAAGCTCGGACAAACCGTTTACTACTTTGACAGTTTTGGCAATCTACCACCGCCGAAAGAACTGCAACATTATTTTCGAAACTCCAAAAACATTTTTTACAATTACAAAAGAGAACAACCTAACAATACTGAAATATGTGGGCATTTATGTTTGGAGTTTCTAGCGAAGAGTGTCAGTCAGCTTTAAGATGTCATCGTATACAGTGTCACTGAGTGGAAATTCATCCACATTGAAAAGTACGCTGTTCCCAGCATTGCGTCTATCCAAGGAAAGATTATGGGAAGCGGCATTACTTGATTTAACTACCTACAACTCAATTCCCAATGTTACGGAAGGAAAGAACAATTTACTACATTATTATGAAACTAAGGATGCTTCAGGAAAATACTCAGAATTGAAAATAATTACATTTCCTACTGGAGCTTATGAAATCGATGATATAAACCAATTACTACAAAAACAACTCGGAGAAGAAAATATCACCGTTAAAGGAAACAATAATACTTTAAAAGCAGAAATAACTTCAAAATATTATATCGATGTCAGTTTCAAAAACTCCATTGGCAGTTTACTTGGATTTACAGATACAAAAAAGAATATATTAACTCCTGGAACTACTCATTCAGGTGATACAACTGTCACAATATTGAAAGTCAATAGCATCGATGTAACGTGTAATATTATACACGGATCGTATAGAGAAGGAGTGAATCAGCATATTTTACATACATTTTATCCAACAGTGGCTCCTGGTTTTAAAATTGTTGAGAAGCCACAAAACTTGATATACCTACCGTTAAACACCAGTTTCATTTCAGACATCGTACTGAACATATTGGATCAAGACGGTGTTAGTGTTGACTTTAGAGGAGAAACGATAACTATACGGATACACATCAGAGCGGCAACATAAAGGTCAACATGGGATTATCATTTAAACCGCAACGGAAGAGTCGGGAGCTCAGTAGCTCCTCGACATTGGAAGAGTTAACATCGGACAACATTCGTTTTCTACAGAAGATTGGATTGAAACTTAACAACGATGGATATCCTGGATATATCTCAAGGACCGACATTCGACGAAACACTATGGGAGAAGGAATATCACACGCACAACCCTTACACTTCATCAAAATTAAACAATAACGATGAAATAAGGATTCCCATTCAACAACAAGATATTTACACATTACCGTGTGAAAGTTATTTGTACATTGAAGGACGGGTATTAAAATTGGATGGAAAAACTGCTTCAACAGTTCCTTTTATAAATAACCCGATGGCATATCTTTTTGATGAAATAAGATATGAGATATCAGGGGTGACAGTTGATTCGACAAAAAAGGTTGGTATAACAACGACATTGAAAGGATTAACATCATTAACACCGCATGAGAAGAATTCAATAGTCACCGCCGGATGGGTTGCCCCTGATAAAGACACTATAACACCGGATTCCAACGGTCACTTTGATTTTCATGTACCCTTACGATTGCTTTTGGGATTCGCTGAAGATTACAAACGAATAATAATAAATGTCAAACAAGAATTGGTATTACTCAGATCTTCAACTAACAAGGACTTGATACTTGCAGACCCTGCAACTACGGAAGATAAACTGGAATGGCAACTACAATTGGATAAAGTTGTTTGGAGAGTACCTCATGTAAGATTGGCCGATGAACATAGAATCGTATTATTGAGAAAGTTAAAGTCTGACCGTGATATTGTGATGCCATTCCGAAGTTGGGAATTCCATGAATATCCTACACTACCTCAGACAGAACGACAAACATGGACCGTCAAGACATCAACTTATTTGGAACGGGCAAGGTACATAATACTCGGTTTTCAAACTAAGCGAAAAGATGTTATCACTGCAAATGCCGGTCAATTTGATCACTGTAAAATAAAGAATTGTAAAGTTTTCTTAAACTCTCAATTCTTTCCGTATGACAATTTGAATGTCATGTTCAGCAAAAAACGTTTTTCCATTTTATACGATATGTATGCAAGATTTCAATCGTCATATTATGGAAAGACTAATACACCACTATTATCGCCTGACCAGTATTATTCCAAGGCTCCGATAATTGTAATCGATTGTTCAAAACAAAATGAATCGGTAAAATCATCAAGTGTGGATATAAAAATTGAAATGGAATTTGAAGAACCAGTAGCAGATGGAACTTCAGCATACTGTCTAATTCTACATGATAAAATAGTTACTTACACACCGCTGACCGGAATTGTGAAGAATGTACTTTAAAAAGAATTAGTACAACGACTGCAGATTTTTGAGGTTAGAATTATCTGCTTCAATTTTTGAGGTTAGAATTTCGTTTGTGAAAAACAAGTTGAAAACAAACATTTATGTGATTGTAAAAATTTCAAGGATTTCACGAAAAACATAAAAGAGAGAAAATCATGAGTGGAAAGTTCATTTTATATTCGACCGTCGTATGGGAAACATCGTTCGCAAGATGAGTTCTACTAACGGAGAAGAAAATACACCTCTAATGGATGAGAATAGTTCAGATATAGAAAAACAAGTTGAACGAGAAATGGACGAGTTCCTCAAGTTTAACAAACATAAGAAGAGAGAAGAAGAAAAAGAAGAAGGAGAAGCTGAAAAAGAAGTAAAAAGAAAAAAGGTTGAAGTTAACATTACAACTAATATTTTAACAGAAGTATTTCTTCGGATTTTCTACCCCATTTCATCATGCATGACGAAAAGTATTTCAGTTGGAATTTTAAAATCATTGGATTATTCACCGATTGTTATTTTAAATCATGGAAATAAAATGGTTACATTCACTGAAACTTCTTGGGAATCATTTATGAAACATTTACATCTTTTGGAATGTTATTTGAGTAACAACACATTTGGAAGAAGAACAAGATTAAGTTTATTGGAATCAAATATTGAAGTTGATATAGTGAAACATCGTGGGGGACAAATGGTTCGCTTCAGAGATTTAACTAGACATGATGTAAAATTACATTTGACTAAAGAAGAATTTTACACTTTAAGTTGTACTACCGGTCCCGTCACCAGATATTTGAAACAACTAATATTTTCAAGTGCAATAATCAAAGACTATCTAATCGATACATTGGACAGACAACCTTTCGTTCCAATTTTATACGGTCCCGTGGATACTTCAATTTTTAATCGAATACCTCAAGAAGTGGATATGTGGAGACAATTGAACAACTATCACACCAACTTTAATATCGACGAAGAAGCGCAAGAAGTTAAAGAAGAACAATCGTGTTTGTAATACAAGTCAGTTGCTGACGAGACTTCATCATGAACAAACGGGTTTCGTTTTCTAATGCGCCACATATAATGGAAGTTAAAAAAGGTATAATTGAATTTCAAGCTTTTCGAGGAAATGATGGAAATTTTATTATAAAAGAATTAGTAATTTTGGATATGAACACATCTGTAGTTTATCATTACTTATTCAAACCTCCATTACCATTCAATAGACTAACAACTAAAGCGAAAGTTACAAACAAATGGTTGTACAAACATTTTCACAACTTAAGATGGGATGAAGGTTTTATTAATTATAACATGATGCCGCACATTATGAATCATTACTGCAAAGAGTTCAAAACTATCTACACAAGAGGATTGGAAAAAGCTAATTGGATACAATCATTTACAAGCAACGAAGTGATAAATGCAATAATAGATAGAGATTTCCAATGCTATTTCAATGAACTTTGTATTTCATCAAAGAGTTTTAAACATCGAAGGTCACAGTGCGCTTTGAAGAATGCCTACCGCTTGAATAATTTCCTTCAACAGAATGGTGGGGGTAATGTCGGTAATAAAAGTGAGAGCGCTACCATGACGCAGCATGAGTATTACTCGAACCTCCGAAGAGACAACATCTCCGACGGACATTATTATTAACAAGAAGATTAACAAGAAGATTAACAATAACATCAAGATGGCATCGCAGAACTTTCTTCAAAATTTGGTTGATCAATTCAACGCTCATTCAAAATCAACAATCTTACCGACGAAGAGATGTTCTGAACTAAAAGAAGAAAAACATTACATCATACATACAATCAAGAAGATGGACACTTCAGTTGGTGATGCTATTAATTGCACATTGAGCGAGGCGCCGTATACAGTTGGTGACGAACCGAAGTTTCAGATATTCCTACCGAAACGATTTGTACAACTTTTACAGAATGAAGATCTTCGTGTTATTCAACCCGGCGCACTCTATTTGGTTTCACACGGACCGAGTGGAAACAACTCAACTGAACTAACTATTCATGTAACACCTTCTACTAACTAGTTTGTACATAGCATTGTAAATATATGTGTTTGTAATGGTTTCTCAATAAAGATGATATAAAACAAAAAAAAAAGATAAAAGAAGCAACATATTGTTATGTCTTTGTACATAGCAATATGTTGCTTTTTTTAAAAATTCCACGGGATGACCTTGACCCAATTTTGTGTGATAATAAAAGTGAAAATCAACTTGTGAAATTCATCAGTCTACGACTAGCTTTCGTACCGTACACATCTCGCTCTCTATAACTAAATACAAAACTTCAACATGTCCCTAAAGGTCAAGTGTGCATCTTACGATACCAACACCATTACGAGTTTTGAACAACTTGAAGATTTAACCAACGAAATGCGAGTTTTACTTACCGGTGGTTATCACTTAACTGTTGATGTTAGTGCTACTAATATAAGGATGTTTACTAAAACAAAATACTGCGATGATGAAGTATTTCTTTCTACACAACCTACAACATCTTCATCGCCGACTGGTCAACATAACATCAAGTTTCACAAGTATTACCAATGTTAAATAACTTTTAACAAGTAAAATTAAAGAATCACGTGATCAATGTCAAGTTGATAAAAAGGGAATGATACTTGTATAAATAATCATTCGCTTCCCGACTCTCGCTGCGTGAACACCTAATTTTAAAGATGTTATACAGAATGATGATTGAACTTGATGGAAAGATCTATGGAAAAGATTACAACACT
The DNA here is from genome assembly GCA_030545055.2 of Neoaliturus tenellus. Taxonomy (NCBI): domain Eukaryota; kingdom Metazoa; phylum Arthropoda; class Insecta; order Hemiptera; family Cicadellidae; genus Neoaliturus; species Neoaliturus tenellus. The sequence continues at coordinate 20,097 of JAQYXR010001427.1, read as the reverse complement.
GTTGAACAAATGACCGAAGATTTAAATATATTAACTAAAGAAGGATATCAAGCTAAATTAATTTTAAAATTTCCTGAAGTACATCCACTATCGACTGAAGAACTTATCGCTATGGCTAAAGCGGAGAGAGAGAAAAAGGCTGAAGAAAACAAACAGAAACAGACAAAGTCTGAAGAAGATAAACAGAAATGAACTTCTTAAGTATAAACATTCCTTACATTAGTAAGGTATAATTTTTTAAAACTTCGTTTGGATGACCTTGAAATTACCCCCACCACTTTTTGTAATACATAAAACTGACTATTCAACACTATACACTCTTATTCTTTCACTGGACTCAGCAGCGTCAACATGGAAGAACAAAAGTACAAGTACGAACCTCGTTACTGTTGTGAACAACAATGTACAGATTTAGGACCAATGATGGTGGACGGGTTAGCTTGCACTAAATGTGAATTTTTTGGATCTTGTTACTGCAAGTGCAAAACAAAACAACTACCGCCGCCGGAATTGCGAACTTTCAAATTTTACAAATCAAGATATTTTCATACATGCTGTCCTCAAAGATGTTTCAAATTTCATCCTCTCGATTTAGCTCATTGTCAACGCACCAAGTCTCATCAAGATGATTTTTGTACACATATGATAAAAAGATGTAAATACAGGTCAGATTGGTATTCCGATCCTGTAGAACAATCGAATGTGTAATTTTAGTTTTACACTCTTTTTTAAAACTTCAATTGGATGACCTTGAGATTTCCCCCACCATTGGTTTTTAGACTTCCCCCCACCATTAATTTAAGTTTTGTATCTTATTGAATCCGCCTTTGTATTATTTCACTTCCAACACTCTAACTAACAACATGGGATCGCCTTTCGTCAAGTTTCAACATATAATAACTGACAGAGAAGAATTGGAGGAAATATTTCAAAATTTGCTCTCTGTCATGGATAGATATCCTATGAGATGGATCAGACTTGATGTTCACTATTTACGTCCTCGTGATTCTTCATCATCTAGTGAAGACGAAACAACGACTACTACTTCAGCTAGGATATTTCAATTTTCTTCATCATCGAGTGAAGACGAAACAACGCCTACTACTTCAGCTAAAATATTTGAATTGAAAGACGAAGAAGAGGAACTTGGCTATTTATTTAATAACAAGCTCATGCTCACCGACAAATAAGCCTCCTTCCTATGCACCGATCTTCATTCAATCACCGACTCTCGCACGATGAACAACTCTCCGTTGGCACGAATGAATTCTAGTTTCGAAGTAAATTCTAAAGAAGATTTGCAAGAAATATTTAATACTTTACACGAAATTGTTAGTAAATTCAACACTGTTAAAATGAATCTGGAAATAACTTACGCCTGTCCTATTTGTGATAAGGTTGACAGTTCTGATGAAGATAGTTTGCTTAATCTTACTCCACTTACACCTCTACAATCAGACACGACAACAACAAGTACGGAAGCAAATGGTGAGCAACCTCCTTCCCCCACCACTTCATTGTGATTCAACTTCCCCCCACCACCTCTTTGTAATTCAACTTCCCCCCACCACTTCTTCGTTTAACTAACGTTCCTCGCTTTCACTTCTCATTCCGTCTCCAACATTTGAACTATCAACATCACTTGTTTCAAAATTTCAAACACCAAAAAACAACACTAAAGATGGATATGATGGATGAAGTTTCCTTCGTCACAAGGATGGAAGAGGAAAAGATGAAAGAAGAAAAATTGAAATTGGAAATTAAACGTTTGCAATTGGAACGGGAAAACCAACTCGAAATATTACGTTTCTTCAAACTTGTCAAGTATGTCATCTGGGGACTCTGCCTGTACCTTATCCTCGTCGTCGGCGTTTGCTTTTACAACTCCGTATTTCATCACAAAAATTCAACTTGTATTGCACATTGATTGTATTTGTTTTTGCACATTGATTGTATTTGTTTTTACGAATAAAGTTCAAAACTTAAATCTACCTATCCCGCTATCACCGGATAGTTCAACTCTCAGAACTATTTCCTGTGGTAGCGGGATAGGCTTTTTTAAAACTTACTCGGGATGACCTTGACATACTTTCCGTAACCCAATTATCAAGTTGAATTTCAGTTTTGAACTAACTTTTAATTTATGCGAAGTTTTAGTTGAACCCGGTTATTTTATGCGCACATTTTGTTCAACCCCAAATTGTTGAATTTCAGTCTTGAACTAACTTTTAATTTATGCGCAAATCTACTTCAAACGCTCACCCCACCTCCTCACCCCTCATTTAATATACGACCGGAAGCTATGTGCCCCGGCACGTGGCTTCCGGGGCAGCTGACCTGAGCCAGAAGTGGCCAAATCTAACTACTGTGATTTTTCTCAGTGAGTAGGCTGGCGAGATGCCTTGAACATGGCTGACCCCACGGTGTGATAAATTTTGTTGTTCGATCTTCATTTCCATCCATCACTATTAATTAGCTATTGTTCAGTAATTAAAGCTCACTGATCATGCAAAGCGAAAAATATTTGAAATAGAAATGATTGATTTAAATGCCCATAAAGAAATTTTAATGTTTACTGACGAGACGCACAAAATACGCCCCGATAGCGAAAGCGCGTTACTAAACATGCCTATTGTAAAGATGAAGGTTAGGCGACCACTACTCCATACTCCACGACTACTGAAATGGCATAAAATTTGCTTTACAATAAACCCACCCCTACCACCCTTGGACGTCCTATGGCTGAGCGGTGCCCGACAGAAAATAGATCGGGTTTTTTGCCGCACCCTGTATAAACCAAAAAACAATTTATACAACTATAAAATAATACTAACTGTATTTACAAGTTACAATTTTTATTTATTTTTATTTCGAATTACAATTTTATTTACAGTTTACAATTTTGGGGTAAAGGGAGCCATGATATCAAAACCCGAAAACAGAACTCTAATCATTACGTAGCTTCAAAATGTTAGTTACAATAATGTCGGACAATGCTATGATGTCAATTTTATTTATTTATTTTTATTACAGTGTTATGTATCGTAAATGATGTGTGACGATGTATAGATAAATCAATTGTTGAAGTTAGTTTTAACCTGCGTTATTATTTTTTTAGTGTGATTTTCATAATTACCCTAACCAGACACGTTTTTTACCCATAAACCAAAATGGACCACAATTATTCATACTAAGATCAAATCCATTTTAAAATTTACTACATTATGAATCATCAACTCGTGTGCAGTCTGTTTTAATGGGTACTTACGAAGAAGCAATTAAAACTACAAATGTTACAGTCTTCCCATGATTAAATCGAATGCAAAGCAAACACAAAGGAAACGTTTCCCAATTAAAATACCACAACCCTTTCATTTTGACATTACAAAAACAAAGCCCCCTCAATGTGGTCGAACTTCATTTTTACCTTTGTGAACACCTCCATTATGCTGCTTATGACCAGCTTACGAGACGGTTTATTTCTTATTAAGTATAATTTAACTAATGATAAATGTTTATTGCATTGTAGGCTTATCCGTATCACGTTGCAAATTCAATTATCATGTGACTTTTGTGAAAACACAATAATCCTCAAGTCTTTTCGCAAATGAGACAGTGTTAATGAATCATAAATAATATTTTAACTATAAAGAATGACAGTGTAAATATCAGTAAGTCTCAAATATTTTAATACAATACAATACATTATATTTTCTATATTGCACTGATGAAAAATCGTTTCAAAATTAGAACAATTTTACTTAGTTTTACTTAATAAAAATATTAACATTCATGGAATTTTTATAGTTCTTATATAACGAACCTTAAAGGTAAAATAATCCATCATACTCTCTTGATACATAACAAATGATAATTAAAGTCTGGTACTTGTTGCTCCTTTAAAAGGATAAGTTTTTATGTACTTTCAACGCCTTGGTGTAAAAGTAATGCTTTACTTCCTACTAAAAATCCTTCTGACTTTACATTCCCCAACAACTTTTTGTGCTAAACTAAAATGGCAACGTTAATATTAACACGACCCGTGAGGACTAATAGATTTAATACTTAATACCTATTAGCTTGTTACCAAGACGAAATGAATTGATACAAATATAGTGAGAAAAACTTCATGATACAATTTTAAAATCACAATAAAAATAACAAATGTTTACGATAGGCTACTAAAATAGTTTATATAGTAAGACCTAACAGAAAAAGATGAGCCAGTAAAAATGATGAAAATTTACTTATGCTGTCGTCCTTATAGTCGGTCTTAATAGTCAAAGATAGATTTGGTCATTAGTATTTTTGTAAATTATTAAGCTTAGTCAAAATTTTATAAAGACACTTTTTAACGTCTCTTCATTGAAAATAACGCTAGAATTTCTAAAAATAATGTATGCAAAAATCTTAAATAATAGAAGATCAATTATAATTTCAGGTAAGGTATGTTTTTCATTAGAATAAACTATTTCTTTTATTGCATTTTCAATAAATTTTATTTTTCACGTTTTATGGATGAGCGGTGATATCGCCGAGGGAGCGCCGCCAGCCCTGATCTGACAGGGACACAGATCTTGTTATGTGGACAGTCCCCAATGATCTTGTCATATGTTGGAGGTAGTTACTGTGTCTGAGGCACGTCCACTGACCGTAATGATATTTATTCAGCCGAGCGGTGATATCGCCGAGGGAGCGCCGCCAGCCCTGATCTGACAGGGACACAGATCTTGTTATGTGGACAGTCCCCAATGATCTTGTCATATGTTAGAGGTAGTTACTGTGTCTGAGGCACGTCCACTGACCGTAATGATATTTATTCAGCCGAGCGGTGATATCGCCGAGGGAGCGCCGCCAGCCCTGATCTGACAGGGACACAGATCTTGTTATGTGGACAGTCCCCAATGATCTTGTCATATGTTGGAGGTAGTTACTGTGTCCGAGGCACGTCCACTGACCGTAGTGATGTTTATTCAACCGAGTGGTCATATCGCCGAGGGAGCGCCGCCAGCCCTGATCTGACAGGGACACAGATCTTGTTATGTGGACAGTCCCCAATGATCTTGTCCGGTCCTGGGACTGTTCTGACCTTTTATTGGCCCTTAACGTTCAAGTATAATATCATGCTTCAACAAACAGAAATACCTCCTTTAACTTTCCACTTCAATTCTTCTCGTGCATGATTTGATATAAAGGGTTCTCCAATGCACCTGGTTATAGCCTATGTCAAGGAGTATTGGTATTACCTGAACAATATTTGTTCTTAGTTCTTAAAGTATTTTCCCAAAGTACACTTTCTTTGTCTTTCCAAGTTTTAACAGTTTTTAAGATAAAATAAAAATTGGTAGCATTTTAATTTTTACTCTCAATATAACCTTAATTAATTGTTATTAACTGTGTGAAAATACACAGTCGCTATCATACTGTAATTGAATATCACAACCAGTAATAAAACCTTGTATCAAAATATAAGGGAGTTTTTTCATATTTGATATTAGTGTACGCCATTGGAATAGTGGTCATGTTTATAATGAAACAATTTTGATTTATTTAGTGGAAGTCAAATACATGCGGGAAGTCGCCGTGTCCATATCACCACAAGCGGCCTCAAGGCATTGTAATTAAACGTATTTGGTCCTTTAACTATATACACTTCATTTTTTTGAAATAATTGATGTATACAAAATAATCCGTCTTAAAAATAAAGCAAACCAAAGCAAGTTTAAGATTTGTATTTTTGAGCTGATAAGCCTCTTAAAAGGGTTTTAATTACTATATAAAACATTTAAAAATTAAAATTCATGTATGGCCCAAAAGACCGTTTCTATTACAATTTTTTTTATTATCTTTCAAATCAACAAATACTGGTAAACGAAATTTTCTCATTTTTTATACTTAATCCATCAGTTTTTAATAAATAAATATAGTAGCCTAATTAATTTAATATCTGTATTCGAAATAAAAAAATACATATGCATGTCAAAACTATTACTTTTGCACCCTTTTTTTTTTTTTTTTTTTTTTTTTTTTTTTGAGGGAGAGGCAGGGAAAATGCATTACGCACACAGGTGGCCAGCCTGTAGTGTGGGACTCCCCTAAAAAACGGGTTTACCCACTAAAAAACCTCCTCTACTCTTTAGGATTCTAACCTGGACTTTTGCACCCTTTACCTTCTGCTTCAACTTATAATTAAGTAGACTCAGATTTGATGTCTGCTTTTACAAGTTGAAAGCCCCAAGTTTTTATATCCATTGCAAGAGCCGAAACGTGGTTCTTGTATAATGTTCAAAGTTTTTGTTCTTAGAGTCCAAGAATGTATAAACCTGTTTCATTACATCAAGATCTGGGTGGAGACTTTGCTTCCAACTCCGCAAACATGAAAACTTCCAACACGTTTGCCTGCAACACAAAGATTGAACGTCATGTAGAAGAAAATATCCGGACCAATATTTACTGTGCACTTTGAGTGTATATAAATGAATGTGATTAATTCCCGTTATGATTCATTAAAACTGTTAGATTTATAGTTAATTTGTCAAAGGTAAAGATTAAAATTAATATCACAAAATCTTATTTGTTGATTATTCCCTACGCTGTTGGATATTATTAGAAAAATATCCAAACTTGCAATGTAATTGTAATTATTTTTAATCGCTGATAATTTAGGGTCTACTAGAAGAGAGCCTCCAGTTGATTTGTCAAGCACGAACTGATTGTTTACAAATGGGTTTCTAGTAAAGAGGGAGTGATAGATAAATTGAAAAATATTCATCTTGTGCGTACGGAATATTACATTCATTGCTTGGTCTGGCCTTATCTCTATCTCTCGTCTCCGCGTTACCTGCTCTGGTGCTGCATTGGATTTTTTGTTGTTAGATTTTGGAGATGGTAATTTCGTTGTACATTATCATAATGATTTCTAATACTATGACTACTCTCAAATGTGACATAACCAAACCCATCTTAACCAAACCAGTGTAGTGGTCAACATATTGGAAACACTTGCAACGGTTGGTAATGTAAGATGTCAAACCGTTAAATAGGAAGTTCGGTAAGAACAATTTACATAATTTTCGTTTATTTATAGCCTTCTTAATCCACCATTTTCTGTTTCAAGTGATTTAAATAGTGGAAACCCTCTTCTAAAAAAGACCCATAATCGTTTTTCTTCTGGCAGTTATTATTTTGTTTTCTTAATAGTCGTTAACATAGCTTCACGATAGCTTCTTGTTTGCATGGACTATGCGCTGGAAAAGCCTTGTTGTTCAGCTGTTCATTAAATAATACCCTGAAGTTTTTTATCAGTACCGACGATTTTTATAAATATGAACGAATTTTGTAAAATATCTCTTTATCACATCATATGTTCAACCTTTTCCACCAGCTTTGTGAATTTCCAAAAAAAGCTTCTACGTGGTTTCGGAGTGCGAGAGTCAGGAAATGAAATATAAAAGTGCCACCTGGAAATGGGGTCATGGCTCCCCTTTGGTAAAAAAAGTTTTACAGGAAGAATATTTAATTTTCCGCTCCCCCATCCACGATTCGGCTTTTGATATCCTCCGGAAAACACATACACCATATTACGTTTCCTGGGTTTGTTTTGATAAACATCAGTAAAAAAACTGACACCGGTTTTTCTTCAATATAATGTGAATGTCGTAAACGTATAGTACTACTATTGTGTTTAAACTCTTTTAAAATAGAATAATGATAATAATAATAATAGACTACATTTTATCTATTGCAAAGTTTGACAGCAAGAAAGTATAAAAGTATTTTATCAAATTTTATCCCTTCCACAAATGGACATAACTGACCATTCCAAAATAAGTCACAATCGTTGAACAAGGTCAGCAAAGTGGCACAGACACACAGCCACTAACCGATATAAACTACAGGGATATAGCCTAGTGTATCAAATTTATAAATATTACACACATTGTAAAAAACTAACGTGAACAACAGCAGTAACAAATTTAGCAAAAGATGATACAGAAATGAAATGAATTTGTGTGAATTTCAACAACAACAAAAAATGTTACACTTTGTGTGAACATAAAATTAATACAATAATAACAAGCAAAACTGTTCATACACTAAAATATTCGTTGAAAACCATAACTGCGAATTCCATGAAAAAACGATAGATTAATCAATCTGCAATCACACATTAATATATTAGAAGTAATTCATAGTAATTATATAAGTAATGAATTAAATTTATTAATTGGTAATTAGTATTTTTAAATAAATAAATAATTAGTAATTATTTAATTAACTGGTTATTAATTTATTATAGTTTGTTTATGGTACTCATTATTTTTTTTATTAATTTTGTCACTTAAACCTAATTGTGTTTTTCTAATTAGGTTTATTTAAAAACATATTTTTCATCACAAATGATGTAGTTTTTAATACTTTTACAGTCAAAGCTAAATGTGGTCGGTTATAATGTAAACAAAAAGTAGTTTTTCACTGTCCTTGCCTTTATTTCCTGGCTTTATTTAACCACTGCGAAATGAGCAAAAAAGAATATGTCAATTTATAAAATATATTACCAAATTTAAGTGGGTGGCCATATACCCTATAGAGCAAATGCATTGCGCCAGACCTTTAGGACTTGGTAAGACCTTTAAGCCTAGGACTATACGCCCACCCCCATAGAGTTTAGCTTTAGGGGATGTCCAATTTTGATAAAACTTGATACGAAGGTGTTCTACTAGTATGAGTTTGCAAACCAGAATGATCGGACGATGAAACCGGGATTTTATGTGACTTTGAAAAAAGTCTAATTCTGGTTTAGGCATGTTTATGATCTTGTTATTTTATGTTATACAACATATATAACTTAAACTACTTAAAAATGACAATAACTGCCGTTACTTAGAAAATAAGTTAGTTGATTATGTTATTCTTAAGTGAATCCTACAAAACTTCGAACTTTACCCAGAGACCAAGAATTACCATAGACTGGCAATGTGGCGCGTGGATTGACGCAGGGATATCATTCCTTGCGATCTCTAACATTACCTTTTATAATTATGCATTACCTATCTGATAAAATTTGGGATTTTGTAATTAATTGATGTTTATACAACACTAGCGTGATCCCAAGCTCATGCTCATATCTTCCTGGATAAAATCCTCATCCGTCTTCCTGGATAAAATGTGGGAAAATTGTAAAATTCCCCTGAACTAATCTGAGTACCAGCAGGGTGATTTTGCCATGGGTATATTTAAAAAATGACTATTAAGCAAACAAAAACTTGCCCGCGTCATAAAAAGAAATATGTTGATATACAGGGTGTCCCAAACCACCCATACGCATTACACCCCTTTTAAAATCTACACGATTAACAAAAACAAATTGTGCCATTATAGATAAACCGGTTGCGCTCTATTCATTGATGATTCTTTCAATGTACAGGGTGTACCAGAAGTAACCTATCCAGAACGGAATTCATTAGTTTTAAATTCGAACCCCTACTTTTTGCGGTATTTTTTATTCTATTCATAATTTTAATACTACTTTACAATTTAATGTGTACCAGTAATCCTAACGGTTTGAAAGATAATGGCGGTAGAATTTTTTTTCTCTCATAAGAATAAAACATGGAGAAATTTTTCATACCCATTAACACTGAAAATTTTACCTTTAACATAACTTTCCAAGCATAAAAATATCTGATAACCTCATTTTTTATATTTCATCATAAAATACCGATTATCACGTAATTAATTTTAGTTTTCTACACATTAATAATAATCTCCACCATATTGAAAAAATATGGAATATTAAATAATTTACGACATAACTAATAATTTATGATGCTAACGTGTTTAAAAGAAGAAGCTACGACATTTTATGCTAGCCCTTTTTAGTTTAACGGGAAATTTAAAGAGATAATGGATGTGAAATTTAGCCCCATATTATTCTTATGGGGTACGGGTGGGACACCCGGTACATGCATAATAATTGTAATTTCTAAATATTAGCAAGTAAAATAATCCGATCAAACAAGATATAATACAAAATCAAAGTGTTGTATAACTTCATATCAATGATGATGTGCAAGAGGGAGCTTTAGGCATGTTGG
>JAQYXR010001427.1:0-5000 GCA_030545055.2 Neoaliturus tenellus | reverse complement strand
CTATATTGGTTTTCTACGTTTGATCATCGATACATTAAATTATTTGTTAAAAATCAACTATAATTTGACGTATCTGCTCTACCATAGCAACCGTGCCATCCAGTGCTGCTCCTGGCGGGGAATCTGAACAACCTCCGAAGGTGTTGAAAGTCACACCCACCGCAGGGGGGGAGGGGGAACGCTCCTCCCATACCCTCCTCCTACCATACCCACTACCCACACTACCCGCATACCAAGCCCACCATGCGAGACTAGGCAAAACAAACACGAACCGGACTTCTGGATCACTGCTTGCGCAGTAGAATAAATTACTTATCGATAAACCGTGATGTAGTTTTAATATTCTGTGTAAATATACCATCAGAGATATTTAAATTAACTCCCAGCCCTGAGTTACGTTTGGTTTCCAATGTGTAAACAACGCGTCGGTTCGGTTTGAGAAAGCTTAACGCGGAGTCATTTTTTTGTCATTTTTGGCGGTTAAAATTGATGCGCAATTAAAATAAATACCACAGTTTAACTAAATAACGTTTTTGTTTCAAAGCAACAACAGGGGACTCGTACAGGAAATAGTATAATAATTTTATGATAAAAGCTATTTACTCTGTGAGGTTTTCCCTTAGAGAAATCACATTTATATAATATTTTTAATAAATGCGTATTCTCTATTTGTTAATCCATAGGGACTTAAAGTAGTCTTGTAACCATTGCGGTGGACGTGACAGGGTATATTATGGTGTAGCTATAAATCAAGATAAATAGTCTATTAGTTTTCATCACTAGGACGAAAATTGGTATTTTTGTGCGATTAAACACAGAAAAAACTATTTCAGTGCGTGTGATAAAACCCGGTTTTCACACACTGCAAAAATATACAAGTAATAACTAATTTAAAAATAAATAGATTAATCTTCATTGCCTGTTTACGTAGGTGATGTTCATCTTATTTCCTTATAGAAACAGCAGATATATGTAAGACAAATGAATTAAAAATGTCAAAATCTTGCTTTTAAATTTTCTCTGCACGTCGGTATTCCTTGTTTATATTTGGATTAGTACTATTTTTGCTTAAGAAAAAAAACTTTTGAGGTTAGCGCACCGAAAAAAATAAGCAGATGTTTATTTGGGGCACTTTTAAAGGGCTATACAGAAAACACCAACTTTGCGGATTAAACCAGAAAACGGATGATATGCGTGCAGTATGATAAAAAGGGTTTTTAATCCATTGTAATTCATTGTACATAATTGATAAGAATAAGAAACAAAACACAAGTTTCAGAACACCAAAATTCGGGTGTGATTTGGTACTCATATCTCAAATGAGCACTCTGTCAATCATCTCTTTTACATATCAATTTACTCTTAAGTCATCTTCACCTTTGGGCTGGTTACGCATGGTGATAAAGTTGTTATACTCTCTCCAAAGCTATGTTTTTGACTAGAGTCCCTTTGTAAGGTAACATTTCTCGTCCGTAACCTTTCATCACAGTAACGCCTAACGATTAGGCCTACATGTCTCCTTTCAGGTTTCTCTTAGACAAAAAATAGACAACCAAGGTTTCAAAAGTTCAAAGTCCTATCTTTTAAAAATGTAGGTATAAAAAATCCGAAACTAACTCCCTGTATCAGAGCACGTATAACGTAAACCCTCTACCTTTTAATCTATAATTAAGATTTATGGGAACTCCAAAACTACAAGGTACAGTAGGCCTATGTACGTTTGGATTGATTTTCATAAAATATGGATTTTATCCGAAATAAATCTCAAACCAGATCAAATTTAAGTTACACTCTAGAGCATTAATCTTCTTTTTTTGGAGGTATGATTTACGTTGATCTAGCATAGTCACTAAAACAAAACAAAAACAGAAAAACAAAACAAAAAAAAAAACCAGCAACAACCACTATTTACCACTATTTCGAGGAAGGGGGGATTTAAGCCCCCACATAAATATAAACCACAATTACTGAGTATTAAGAGTCTGCAGTACCTTAAAATTTTATCCCCATGAGACTAATGTTAAGTTTCAAACTTCCGCTACGCCCTATAAATTGGTCGAAAAAGATTCGTCTTTACGTTATTTTAAAGGAAAATGTAATACCTAGCGCCCTGTAAATAAAAAAATTATTTTAGGCTTTAAAGTGTTTAATATAAAATCAACATTTTAACATTTAAACAACAAAGTACTCTTAACATTTTATGTTTGAAAATGGACTGTTTTTTCAGTAGTTTAATCTTTTTAATCAATCCATGCTCGTGATTTTGATTTAAGTGGGCCTTAAGTATTAAAATTGCGTTTAAAATTACATAAGAATAAATATTTTTCGATCAATATTAAAGGCGCAGCGGATGTTTACAATTTAACATTAATCTTATGGGAAAAAGTTCAAGGTACTGCAGACTCTAAGTACACTACAGTACTTATCGTTGTTTAGCAGCTTAGAATGCTGTAGAATGATGTTGGTCAATAATTATTAAAAAAATAGAATAATTCCAATTACGTACAGATTTTTGTAACTGAAATTTCAGACCTTTGTATCTTTCACTTTACAAGAATTTGAATGGTGCAATGCACTTTTAAATAAAACTAGTATTAATTATTTTACGTTATTTGGGTTCTCCCACCTCCAGAATGGTGACGTTGTCCATTTTTTTGCATTTTCAATGTTATTTTCTATCTTTGCATTTTCAATATTTTACAAATAACACACGACACTTTCGAAAAACACGAATACGAACAATAAGCAATCCGACATTTCGGAAAACCAATAAAAACCTCAGTATTTTATAAATCTATAAAGATACAATTAATACTGTAAATTAAAGTATTGTAAATAAACAGCGTACTCTCTCTATTATTTCATACATACCGTTGTTTAGATGTATGATTACATTTAAAATGTGATAGTTGGATATAAAATCTAAAATAATGAGGCCTAACTATAAAACTCTTATAGGCAATTAAATTACAAAGGAAATCTAAATATACAAACTAAAGTGATGATATGAGCAATATGCAAACGAAATTGTATTTGATGATATTATATTCATCAGCACCATTGTCAACAAAGTCATTAAAGAAAATTTTATTACATAATTTAAGCAAGAAAGACATCAATATGTTATTGTTCCTTTAGTTTTATTATGCTGTTCCTTTAAACATGGTTTTTCAAATGTTCTTGCGAGACCCATGAATATTTATTAGTAATACTTTATTGATTACATTAAACCAATTAGTTGTGTGTGTTTGGCTAAGAGGTCCTGAATTGGCTATAAACTCCACAGAAAGTCAATTATACTTAATACAATAATGTTTTTTAATCTGTTTGTTTGATAGCTAAGATGGAATTAGATTACAATTGTCTCTATCAAGATTAGGTTTCATGAGAAAATAACATAATTTCAACAGCTGTTATACAAGTGCTTGACAAAATATTCATTACGGAAAGAAATCTTACATTTGTATAAACTGGAGCAAAACACATTCAGATGGAAACTTAGGAATAATTAGAAAACAAAAAAAATTAATATCTTTCTTTCAAATTCGAGATTGTACCCTTTCGTTACCCCTTACGTAACCTTAGACCTACCGCGCGACGTGTGTGCGACAGGCCTGTGCGCGTTAAATGTCAATTTGTTTGTTCGTGTGTTATGTGTTTTATTTATTTTTTAACCTATGACGAGGCTACTGCAGCTGAACTTGTGTGCGTCTGAGGATGGCATTGTAATGCTGAAACGGCCGTAACATCAAGTTACACCATTTGGAGCTTATTGACGACAAGGTAAATCCTTATTTAGTTATATTTTTTTTATAATTTAAGGGTGCGCTCTACCCATCTGCCGCGCGCGGATGCAAGGGTTTAGAATCTCCGTGTTTGTCGCCCCAGTTGTACTCACAATAACTGCCCGATATAAAATATTTACCACAATAACCGATTTAAAATATTTTGGTGTCATTCTTTTTGTAATATAATTTTGTACTCCGCTATCATCTTAAAATTTCGATATTAATTTAAATTACTAAGCAGGGTGCTTGCTAATAGTGTTGAAATAAGCGTTTTTGTATCAAGTTTTAACGTATTAAAAACAATTTTTTAAGGAAAAAATAAGACGATACACGAGTACAATATAATCTTAAGAAACAAGAATCTGCTATAAGATTGGTAAAAAGTTTATAGATAACTATGCAAGAAGGGAGATGCGAAAGGTCTGCAATAAAAAAAACATCGTTATTAGACCACCGAGCGATTTCGCACTGAAACCAAAAAAAGCATTAAAGTAACAAAATTTAAAATCACCCGTCATATATTTTCCAAAATTTGAGTTTCCGCGTATAGCGGCAGTTAACAGTCTCGCTCAACGATTTTGACGCCGAGGTAGAGCCCACCCTTAACACTACATACACGGATTTATTTAAATTCAAATAATACTTCAGACTGGGTAATGGTTCTTAATTATTTATCTTACGTCCAGGTCTTCCAATAGCCTGTCTTCAAGAAATACTGTGATTTTTCAATGCTATAGGCCTATAGTTCACCACTCGGAAGGGCAAGAAAATTATTGGTGAATATAAAAGCATGTTGATAGCAACATAGCATTATAGAATATCCAGTAGGAATATATACAGTTCGCCAAATTTATATACTTATAACAAAGGAGACTAAATTCTAAATCCTGATACCAGCAATTAATCAAACACAAAATACCCGGTATCCCAGAACTGTCCAACCATGAGAATGTCTTACAACCTCATTTTTAATAATATTCCATCATAAAATATCGATTCTCAAACAATAAGTTTTACTTTTCTATACATTTTCAATCATCACCGCCACATTGTAAATTTTATGTAAAAATTGAATAGTTTATGAAAAATTGATAATTTACGATGGAAAAATGTTTAAACGAAGAGTCTAAGAAATTTTTAGCTAGGACAAGTTTTTTTAACCGTAAATATTCAGAGATAATGGATTTTAAAATTTGTTACATGTTATTCCTA
>JAQYXR010001426.1:0-33296 GCA_030545055.2 Neoaliturus tenellus | reverse complement strand
GTTAAACACATTGTTCACAGTTAGGTGTTCTGCTACTTTTAGATTTGAATAAAATTTAAATTCAGACTATTTTATCCCTGGACTAAAGTGCTTGAAACTACATTTAAATGTAAATATTAAATTTGGAAGTAATTAATAACTTCCTAATACGATGTCAGTTAAAAAGTACTATCCTTTTAAAACGGATAAAATTTCAAACTGTTTCCTTCAGTGTAAGTACATTGAAGAAAATAGGTGACACTACATAAATGGACTGTCAAATACTAAAACCTCAAAACATTTTGAGGAAAAATACTGAAAAATACTGAATATATCATCAGTAAAATAGTTGTAAATTGTCGTTAATTTTTTTGCGAAAAATTTATATTTATATTATTTTCTATTTTTGCTTATTAATTACCATGAGAATTTCATGGATGAGAAGACTGTTGGTCTACCTGTTTTTAATGAACATATCTAGTTTTAAAAGTTTAATTAATCTCTATAAAGAACTTAATTTTATTGCAAACAATTAAGGATAGTATTATTTGTTTGAATAAAAATACAAAGCAAAACATTTATTTTACAGTTTTAATTCTTTAAGAATTTAATATTTTGCTTTGTCTTGCAGGATATTTTTAATACTACGTAAATAATTAACATAAAGAGCAATTGAATCGGTCATTTCAGAAACGACACATGTGACATTTTTCTAACTTTAGGAAAAATGAAAAAAACTGCTTTACTTGGGCAGTTTCCATAGTAACTTGTAATGATAATTTCTGTGTAAAAATAAACTAATTAGCAACACATGGTTAAAATTATAGATGATTTTGTTTACAAACTATTGATAAAAAAAAATAGCAAAAAAATTTCACATGTGTTGTTTATGCAAGGAATGACATAATCGTAATATGAAATTGTATTTTTTTCGATTATTAATGAGTACCATACACAAAGAAACAATATTTAATGTTACAAAAAGATTAAATACACACACAACAAAAGTTTTAAATGTATTACTTTGTGGTTTTATGAAGCATAAAGAAAAAAAATGCTATAGTTCAAAGTGTTTTTTCTGTGCTATGTGGGTAAACAAAACATTATGTTGGAAATTTTTATAAACCAAAACCATATTTTTAATCAAACCATTGGTTTTGTTGATTTGACCAATTTATTTGGTTCCCTCAACAAAACGAAGGCAAAAAAAAATTTGTTGCTACAGTACAACAAAACATTTTTTCTGTGTACGCCTACTCTGTCTTGGATGAGATGAAGGATCTTGGCGTCCATTTTAGGTCTCAATGTACTTTACCTTAGTGTATATCTTAGTGTTGTTACTGTATTACTTATCTAAAAATTTATCAGTAAACTACATATTGCACATATTTTTTTTAATCGCTTCTGGCCAAATTTTAATCTATGGACTTATTTTTCCCTCTTTATATAGACAATTAGATTCTTTTAGACTATTACCACCTTTTTTTCTTTGTTTGGGTACATAAATAAATTACATTTATACAGTATAAAGAAGTTATCATTCATAATACAGTAAGATAATAGTAATTATTAATAAAATAATTCGTATAAGACGATGATATAATAAAACAATAATGTCGTATTTTAAAATCACCTGTCTTTCAACAAAACAAAACATTTAACACTTTGATTCACATTTCAATCAGTTTTAGAGAAAAAATGAGCCATAATTTTCTTTGTATGACAATTAGCACAGGAGATGTTGTTTTTCAATGTACTTTAATCTTATCAGTCAATTACCTGCCTGACCCTTGCCCCCTCCCCTCTCCGTCCACTGCACCAAGTGGATTCTATAATTTTGTCTCCGTGTTATCAAATAGTATTTGTTCACATTCACAACAAACTTTTAGGTTAAAAAACAATGCTTAATAAGCATCTGTAGAAAAAGAAGCTGTAAAATCACAGCTGACAGGGTTACCATTATCAACAATAAGCAAATGAAGTAGCCGTTCAGTGCAGAAATAACATAGGTGCCAACAACTTGTGTCGTTTCTGCATGGAACGAATTATTCTAATCCTGATTTAACAGGTAAGGAACCATGGCACTTGTGTTATTCCTGCATTGAACTGTGCGCCTACCAATGTACTCCACAAAAACATTAAAAAGTGAAATTCGAAAAAAATGTCACATGTGTCGTTTCTGAATGACCGATTCAATTTTTCTAGTGAAGTAACATTTCCTTGAATCTCTACCAGAAAATCTTAAAATTTTATTTTACCCAGTTAGAAAATAATTACAAACCCGTTTTAAAGGAAGCTCCAAAAATTTGTTGTGATATAAAAAAAAGTACTACGAATTTTTTTAAAACTACTTTCACTTAGCAAATTTATTATATTTTGCAGATTTCCACAATCTCTTGAGGTATTTACTCACACATAAGAAAATAATATTTTTTGAAGCTTTACTTACAAAATCTCGTGTATTGCATCATAAGATTAAGAAAGCATTTGTTTTGTCGTAACCGAAATAGTTTTTCGCCCTTGGTAATATACGAAAAATTATTCATTAAAAACAAAGACACTCTGCCATGTATAAATATTTGAGAAATGAGACCTCGACATGTCTGCATTTATACTGTCTTAAAGGTTCCAAACAATATTCTAAATTTCTCATGTAACATAAAATATTATTAAACACAAAGTAAAAATAAAAACATAATATATTATATATCACCTATTAAAAATTGTAATAGTACTAAACATTTTTTTAATACGATGATTTTACTACGGGATATTCTATAATTATAATTGGGAATCAACTGTTAGTGTAACATATGACAGAACTAATTTCATCACATACACCACTTTAACTGAAAACTATTTGCAGATAAAAGTTTAATAAGAACTCCAAACACTTTCCCTACGAAAAGACCCAGGTGCCAATCGCCAATAGGGTAATTTAATTCTCAATTTACATACATCCATGGTATGTTGTTGTCCCTAAAAACACACCTTCCTATTCTTTTTTTATATTTATTATTCACTGTTCTCTCTAATATTTTTTAATGCAAATAATTATGTTAGTATTATAAATATTTTGTAATGTGTAGATAGTTTTTATTTATTATAATTGAGTTGGCGTTTCCTTTATTTACATATTCAAATTATTCTTGTCTTGTGATCTGGTCAATATATGTTTTTCATTATCACATTTTATTACGTTTATTTTATTTTTTAATTCATATTTGAATTTTTTATTCTTCTTGCCCATCAATTAAAATTTAATTAAAGAACAGAAATTAAAGAGTGTGAATTGTTTAATTTTCACAGCTTAAAAATACTTGGTGCCATTTTCATATGTACAATTCGTATGTTTTTCTTAGTTAGGCAATTCAAAATACAATTTGCACTTTAATAGAAAATGGCTAATCAACTTTCACCTATTTAAGAGTTGAATTTAAAAATCAACTTATGTGCAAGATTCAATTCGGCATTAATACAGTTTTCATTTAAGATCGAGATCAGGTTTATTAAAGTAAATGTGAAATTTGATTACAATCATACAAAATAATAAATACTTTACGTTTTTAATAAATTTTGGGCTACAGTTATTTAATTACTGGCATTAGTTACTTAAACTGATAGATGAAAATGTATTTGACTATCTCGAAATATATTTATTGAAAGTTGAATATATTGAATTAATCTTTATAATGGCTATAAAAAGTTTTTTTAAATTCATATTATTTTCTACCAAAAAGTTTATTTGCATGTCAATTTAGGTATTTAATTCAACCTTCATAATGTTGATGAACGTAATTGTGTTTGAAGAAATCTTCTTCATCTTTTTATATTATTAAACTTAATCATCTCTACTACTGCTCTATTCATGTTTCTTGGAAATAAATATTATATTTTCTCATTTCTCTTCGTATCAACATTAAGTAACGACTACAACATTAAGTAAAGAATAATTCAGGAGAATATGAGTTATACTCTTAATTTAGAACACTTGGACGTCCAAAATCTAAAAACATGAAATACAAGAATTTAAGTTCTACAAAGACAATTTCATCAAACAATTAAATGGCTGTATTTTCTCTCTTCG
This sequence comes from Neoaliturus tenellus, assembly GCA_030545055.2. Classification (NCBI taxonomy): domain Eukaryota; kingdom Metazoa; phylum Arthropoda; class Insecta; order Hemiptera; family Cicadellidae; genus Neoaliturus; species Neoaliturus tenellus. Next base: position 29,230 of record JAQYXR010001426.1, on the reverse strand, counting down.
CGTAATCAAAACTCAGCTTATAGTTTATCGTGCTTAACTTTCTTCAATGACATGGCATTCTGGTTTGGGAAAACTTTTGCCATTTTAAAAATATTCAAAATTAAAAACAGCAATTAGAGTTATTGGGGCATTTCCTCCTAGAACTCCTTTAAAAATCTTTTTTTTTATGTTCCGTTTTAACAATTTTTTTTTACATTTCAAGTTGGGATAAAAGACAAACTGTCCTCATTCATGTACAAACCCATTCATTCCCACTAAAACTAGATTTAAGAGTTATATTAAGCCTGAAACCCATAAATTAGAGAAATCTCATTTATCTCACCCAATGTATAGGCCCTAAAATTTACAATAAGTTACCGCTCCACATAAAGGATATCGATAATAGTACAAAGTTCAGGTCCATCCTGAAAGCCTGGTTGAAAAAAAATTATTCTATCGAATATTATTTAAATAGCGACGATAAGTTGATTAATAGTGAGAAACTTAGGTTATTCTTAGTTTTAGTTTTACTGTATATATGACGCTATTTCCTGTCACAATGTTGATGTAATGACATGAAATAAATTAAAAAAATAAAAGACAAGTTGTAGTCCAGTTATCGAAATTATTTCTCTGTTAATGATAATAGAAATTATATAAACCTTTTTTTATAATATAACTTCACAAATAATCTAGCACATTTTAAGGATACTCAAATGTCTCTATTCGCTAAGAAGATTTTCTCAATACACTGAAACGTTTACCCTGGGTGTAATTTTTTTTTTCTTCTTAAAAGTCAAAATAAACTAGACGGTTGTAAAATTAAGAGATGTTGCAAAAAATGCTGTGTCAGTCCCAAACCATTGGTCATATACTAACACGCGTTTGTATGTGATAAAATTTTGGTTATATGTATAATTCTTTTAAGTCAACAATTATTGAAACACTATTAACTCTACTGTAAAATTATTTAATCAACCAGTAGATACCATATTATCTTCTATCACGTTATATCAGTTAAGTCTTGGAAACTGCTTCGATTTATACTCAAAGAAGCAGATTAGAGCAAATGAAGTGGCTTTCAGGTGGAAGACAAATGAACGCCGTTATCATATCATTTTCACTTGGGTTACATCTGGTTCTAGAGTTTATTCAAATACAAGTGTTCTAAATCACTATAATCAAATCTCGTGTTTCATTATCTGTTAAAGAAACCTTTGTGTTTATTTGTTTACCAAAGGATTACACAGTTTTTATCCAGCAAAGACTAAAATTGACGATTCCCAAAATGGGTTACAAGGTAGCCTACATGCTATAATACATTAAGAACAATAACAAATACAATAAAAACATGAATATAAACAACCATCAATGACAGAATACAAAAGGTAATAAATAAATATCTTCTACTGATGATATAAATAGGGAATTGACCTGCAATTATTGAACAGTTAGCAAGATACAAATTAACCAGCAGCTAATAATAGTTTTAATATGTTGGTTGATTGCTAATGGTGAGGCAAATAATAAAATGTATTATAATATGCAAAAAGAACGTGAATAAAATACTAACCAAAATAATCGTAACCAATAAATAATCTGTACATTCTTAACAATAAATTGAATAAATAGCAGACTTAACAGAACATTAACCGAGCACAACAGTAAAGTAATATGATGTAACAACATATACATACGCCAGTCTATTGGTAACCATTCTAATAAATAGTTGTTCAAGTGAGCTCAACCGAACAGAACAATACTACTACTAGGTTGTCCTGACAATATGAGAGGATTGTGAATGTGAACCAAACAGAGATCACTTTATCATCACAGCCACTTCCGCTTGACAACACAAAAACCTTTGAAACAATCGACACGTGTCAAAACAGTGACATTTAGAAGATGGTAATGAGAATGTATAACTGTACTACATTTGAAAGAGATCACAACACACTTGCTCACATTTAGATCCATGACATTCCTCCTGCACAAATCACAAATGTTGACGAGAGAACATTGAACGTTAGTGTGGTCAGCCGCAGTGGAAATGGCGTTGAAAGCCTTTAGGTCGACCGCAAACATGAGGAAGTTATAGAGAATAACATTACTGATGTCATTCATGAAGACGTTAAAGGTACAGGCCCGCGGTGAGAGAACTGGGAATCCCAGAAGGGGCTTTAAACGGTGTGGACACGGAAAAAATCCCAGCTCTCAAACGATCCACTGTAAAATGGAGCAGTAAATTAATGGAACTCCTAGCGTAAGGGAGAATTAATTCAATCAAGTTCTCCATATATCCAGGGGCGTACCCAGGGGGGGGATATCGGGATATATCCCCCCCCGAAATTCTGAAGGGATATTTAATTTATTTTTATTTAAATTTTTCAAGTAAAACATTATATAATTTATTTTTCAATGTAAACATTTTTCTACTCTTAAACTTGAATGGTTTTAATATTAATATGTTCATAATTTAAGTTTCAAATGGGATGCTAGATAGGGAGTAGTGGTAGCGGGATCAACTCAAAGGGACAACTATGTGACCAACAGCCCCGAGGAGTATTACCGGTGCGGCGTTTTCATTCCCTTCCTCGACCATTTCCTTAGTGAAATGACACAGAGATTTTTGAAGCATCGGGATGTTCTTCAAAAAATATCCCTCCTCTTTGCCGCAGAATTTAATTAAATCTGAGAATACAGACATAGATCTCTGTTCAACAACATTGGCCAAACAGTGGCCATCAATCATCTCCGACCCAGCCCAATTTTCCGCCGAATTGGCAATGTTGAGGAGAGTGATGAAAGAAATGGGAAAGGAGAAGGTCCCCACTGTATTCCTGACAGGCTTGGATCATTGCAACGAAATGTTGTTCCCAACATTGCATACCATGCTTAAGGTATATAATTATGCTCTGAATTAATACATTACAATATCAATGTTTTTACTAGGCCAGTCAGTTTTTTAAGTAGTGGTTAAGTCTTACATACTTCATGTTTAAATTTTTTTTAATGTTTATCAAGAAAACCATTGAGTCAGTATCACGTCTGGCACACATTAAATAATTTTTTATTCTTTCCGTGCCTATTTAAAAGTATTGTTATAGCTGTAAAGTTGGCTTACAGACATTTCTACTACGATTTTTACAACTATTGAAGTAACAAATAATCTTTTGTAATGATTACCATACAAAATATAAGTTTACAAATAAATAACTCTTAGTAAGAACTTGTTGTGGTTTATCTGTGATTTATTAATTTTAAGATGAGCGTCACGTTGCCCATCACAACGGTGACAGCAGAGCGATCATTCTCCACTTTGCGTCGTCTGAAATCATTCCTGCGCAATTCGACGTCTCAAACTAGGTTAAATGGTCTAGCCCACCTCTCTATTCACATAGACATTAATGTTTAACCTGAAGTCATGGCTAAGAAGCCAAGAAGACTCGATATTTTGTTAAATTAAGTGTCATATGCTGGTGTAAGAGGGTATGTAATTATGGTAACTTGTATATAATTGCGGTGTAGGTTGTATACAACTATATAAACTTTTCCATGTGTATAAAAGTCTATCCTGGTATTAAAATTAAAGTTTTATACCGACGTATACATGGTTTAATTTAGTTTTAACATCTATGTATATAGTCAATGGTAATAAATTGTATGTTATTTCAGGCATTCCCTTTTATGTACAGGTATACACATACACGCACATATATGTACTAATACACATACATATGTATATATTGTCATACACATACATATATATCTTCATGGAATTATGAACTGATAATATCCCCCCCCCCCCCGAAAAAAAATCCTGGGTACGCCACTGCATATATCCAAGGGTATATAAGCACCTCAACCCGGGGAGATGGCCAGAAATATTACCATCATCTGACCATTGTTATCTGCCCAACACACACTCATGTACCAACAATGTAACTGATTTGGTCAAGCGACATGCTATATACTGTATAAGGTATTCTGATAATGTAATAGATTCATCTTTACTTTCGGTCCGATACACGTCAAACAAATGTAAAATACACAAGAAAAGAAATATAAATTGGCAAACATTTTTATTTCTGTTATTAATTCAAAACATGATCAGGAAATTGAATTTGAATAAATAATGAAACATTTGTTTACTCCTCGTCTTCGTTGAGATAAAATCATGTGTTAGAAAATGCTTTTGAGAAGTATTGAGCCTATAATACACGATACAGAGATGATGTCTGATTTAAAACGAAGGGAACTATTTTGCGAAACTTAACAAGAGCAATCAATTTAGATTAACTGAGAATATCAGTGCTACCTTGTGAATGAATGTAGGGAAGAACTTTTAAAAAATTTAAATAAATCCTAAAAAAGGCATTCATTACAGATTACTAATGCCCATAACTTCTAAATACATTCTTCTAAGATCATAAACAAATGAATCACACGTGTAAGGTGATATTTAATCCTATTTAGACCTATAGGTTAGCTTCTTTGTACCTATTCAAAGGTACAAATAATTCTATGGGTTGAAGGACTTATTGTTCTGTATTATTAACAAACAACAAAAGATTGAAGCAGCTTCTCAATATTTCTAAGTTAAATAATTTTTATGTAATGTAAAATACATAAAAAGATATGTTGCTTTTAATTTTTGTTTAACCTAAAACACTAAACTAAATATATAACTTTATACTAATATAATTATTAAAATCTCTTGAAGAATTTAACTGTCCTTTAATCTTTACTTCAGAAACATTGGTTAAAGGAGAGCACGTTTGAAGTAAAGCTGTAGAACTCTACGATTCGAGTGGCTATTAGTGATGCCGATCAGAGGGTTTAACGGATCTCGCTCTGATTCCAAACTGACTTTATTCAGATTTTCTTCTAATTTTTTCTTCTCTTTACAAACCATTGCCATAAATTATTACTCCAAGTGAGTTACTTTCAATACTAATATTAGACGAAGTACCGTAATCAGAATGGACATGACGTATAGGTAGAGCTCATTTTATTAATTTCAAGAATATTTTTCAAATTAATTCATGATTTTTTTTATAATGAAGAACAAATGGAAAGATTTTGTTTAATCATGATTACTGTGATGTGGGGTATTAAAGAATTCACTCTTCACTTCATAGTGGGAAAAATAGTAACTATTAATCACAATTTACATTCAAAAACTTAATTGTGAATATTAACAATTGAAACCTAAGTACGAAATTGTTTGATTTTTATCTCCAGTTTTTTTGTTACCGTTAAACACTCCATTCAAGCAGATTATCTTTTAGAACGAAAATTTCATTGTTACACAGTTTTTGATCGGTCAACAGTCAAAATCTGTTACTATCTATAATAATCTATAATATCTATAATAGACATCTATTAAGAAACTTTTTCAAAATGACAAACTGGAATTTCATATCAAATCCACTTAAAGTACCTGTGATTGGATTCATCCAAATTAAAGTAGCATATCATTCTTCTTACCTTTAGGACAGTTTCCTCTTGAATTATGCAGAAAACTTCAACACTGCAACAGGTCAATAATTAATTGCTTCCTCCGACAGATCTGTTTCAGTTTGCATACACCAATGATTTAGCGTAAATTAGTACTAGCCTAAAATAATAGTAATTAAAAATACTTTTTATCTTACATGAAAATTTGTAATACTTTGGCTTAAGATATATATACCACTTTAATAAAATCATAGGAGTCCAGTAAAAAATATTATAAAATATTAAAATTATAACGCTTTGGGGGAATTTCAGTGTATTTAATTTACTTTAAATCTTACAGTTTGGTCACCTTTGGCCACCTTCATCAAAGACATTATAAATTAGGATCTCAATTTATAAATAGTTTCTGTGATGAAACTATTATATATTAATACGCAAGCATGTTTCGTTTCCTCCTTTTTTTCTCAGCTTGTGGGCAACGTAATCCGCGCATACCGTTAGAAAGGTTACAATTGATTCATTGATCCTGTAGATGAGCAGAATCATATTCTAATTCACATCGGATTCTAGGGCTATGCCTCACTGGTTTTCAAAATTCCAATGTTAATCTTATGGAGGAAGGAGAATTGAATGATTCATTGGACAGCTGTTGTAAAAACAACTGCTAAAACAGGAAGAACAGATGTTTTAATTCTAAAATGTTTTTAAGCTTCTTGGGTCCAGACCAAGTGAAATTTTGATCGAATTTCGATCAGGAGGCGATTTCTAGACATTATAAATTAGGATCTCAATTTATAAATAGTTTCTCTAATGAACGTGGCTAAAAAGATGCTACCGAAACTGTAAAATTTAAAATAAATTAAAGCTGAAAATTTCCAAAAAAGTTTTCATTTTATTATAATGGCTTATTCAAGTTTAACAAGAGAAATAATATAAAATTTTAATCACAAAATGGAAACCGACGTAATTTTTAGTTGAAAACTAGTCGTGTTAATAAAAATAAAAATAAAATAAAACGTTTTGGAGATGGAGTTATGATAATTATTCTCTTTTGGTGTTATCTAGGCATCTATTTCGGGTAAATTTTTACTTACAGTATTCAAACATTTATTCTTTTAATAGTAAATATCTATCCGGACATTTGGTATTAATTACTTCAAAAAGGACAATGTCCAAGGACAATGTCAACTTAAATATTTGTTGCTTTTTTAGCATCAACATGATCAGGTATATCGTTCGTTACAGATTTTATGAAATGTATCAATTCATAATATTGTGAATAAATAGCACTAATTGTGTATATTACAAAAAATATTTCTTAAAGCTAATATAACTGAGCTATTTTACTTTTATTAGTAAAGGTTTTCTATTAAAAATATGTAATCATCATCATCAGTATTAACTGTAGGACAAATTTGTCAAAATGCATAATTATAATTTATTTATTTACGGTTTACACTTTTTTACAAATAGTAATACAAAGAACATGTCAAGTTGGCTATGCTTATCTTATACAAAAAACTTAACTACTAATGCATTGGTAAATTTACATTCCCATGCAACAAGATAACAAAATTAACTGATAAATAAAATACAATTGCACCTAATATGGATATTCATGGTACAAGCAACCTTAACTTAAGACGCATAATGTGGGAGAAAACGATCATGCCGTGCTATTAATAATGCGTGTGAAATAAACATAAATAATTATACGCGAGTATAAAAATGTGACTAGGACTAGATACCATTCCATGTTGATGGAGTTAATACATCGACAAACTAATATACATAGTAACATAAATAATAAAGATATAATTTATACTGTACATAACAACACCCATGCAATGCTACTGATAACAGTTGAACTTAAAAATATATAATGCTTAAAAAAGTATGATAATGAATGTATCACTAAAAGCAATGATTCCGAGCAATTACTAAATGTTGAAGAGAGTTAAAATAAAGAATGATTTAAATATATCACGTCAGTAAAACATTCTCCCATGTAAGGCATTTAACATGTTGAGAACAGTAGGTATTCAACGGCGAAGTGCGGTTAGGCTGCACGGTAGAGCACAAGATGGCCTAGATTAATCACAGACCCAGTGTCAAGTTATTTATCACTGGGAATCACACGCTTTTACTGTCCACGTTTTTCTACTCTGCAAATATAAAAGAAATTACCATAGTTTATTTCATGATAACAAATGTGTTCAAAGTTCTGTATTTATTAATCTCTTTAAACCAAATGTAACATTTTGATATTATATATTTATGTATTATTTGGGTATAAATCTTTAGCCAAATTTATTTTTGTGGTAGGTATTTTGGGATATTATATTTATCTGTGGTAAAACTGTCAAACGACCATACTATTTTTACTGAATAATCTTCTTACTACATAAACTAAATTTAAAACTTTCAACGCAAGTGATAATTCTTTAAGTATAGATTAACGATTTCTAATTTGTTGAGGCATTTAAAAAGAAACCGGTTTGCCAAGTGTTTCCAGTGTTGTGTGTAAAGAAAATGAATTACACATGAATAAAGGCAATAAATAAATAAATTGATAAGGACAAATATACAGGGTGCTAGTGAACTCCCCTTCAAAAAATTGTAGATTTGTTCCTTGGATCTAGACAAACAAAAACATCTGACGAAGATGGGTCTAAAATCCTTCGTTAAGCCACTAGCCGATATTTTGTTTCAACATCATAATTTTTATATGAGTAATTAATATACAATTTTGATGAAATTATCGGTGTTTAGTTATTTGAGTTTAAAAAATAAAGTGCCTTTATTTTGAAAATATGCATCGGAAAAGTTAACTTTTTCCTGAAAATTTACATTGGTATGAAAAAGCTTCATACCAAATTTGAACTAAATACAACCATCCGTTACGGATGTAAAATTTATTATGTGAAAAAAAAACATAACGGTGGCTAGCGGCTTAACACAGGATTTTAGTCATCTTTTTCAAGTTTTTTTTTTTTTTTTTTTTTTTTCAGGCCCAAGCAACAAATGTAAAATTTTTTGAAAGAGAGTTCACTAACCTGTATATCGTATCAATAATCATAAAGAACCAAGGATTTTAATTTTTGTAAAGCTAACCATCTTCTATCGTAAAACATACCATTTCTTTAGGATATTGCTACCAACAACTTTACTTAACAATTTACACACTATTTCCTTCAACCCCATGAGTATGCATACTCAGTACTCAGTACTCAGTACTTACTTACGTAGAGTAGTTTTACGTCTCTACCTCATATCTAGGGGCCGAAAATCAGCGCTTGGATTTCATTTGGTCTATCAATGACTCTTTTAATAGTGGAGATGGTGTTGCTCGGTTCTTCATGGATTTCAACACAGCTTTTGAGTGATCCACACTCAAAATTATTGAAAGTATGGAGCGCTCTTTAGGGCTAAGAGGTAGAATTTTACAGTGGTTCAACTTATATTTGACAAATAAGAAGCGTTATGTTTACGGTATACATCAGAAATTTAAGAATTTTAGACTCTTGTTTTAGTTTAGTCTCCTCTTAGGTTTGCCAGTCCTCATTTAAACTCTAAAATCATCATGCAGAATGATGAACTTTAATTTGATAGAGGCTCATAGTCATTCTTACTTCACTAGAAACCGTAATGTCAATCCATCTGTTCAGCATAACTTACAACTTTTTGAAACAAAACCCAGTTATCTTAAATATTTTTTTCAATTACCGTCAACAATCAAGAATATTGAAAATTTAAACAGTTTAAAGAAGAAACTCAGGCAGTACCTCATCGATAAGTGCTACTATGATCTACCTTTTTAATAGTCCTTATTTTTCCTCCCGGTCATTCATTACTACACCCACTCCCCAACCTTACTACAACCTGATTGGACAACGTCAGGAGTTGACGGCCAAGTTTAGCCTTACTACAAGGAAATTAAGGACGGGTCCCATGCCTTCGTGGTCTACGGATTGACATAGGAGGTAAAGGTAAAGGTACAATTATAAAAACAATTATAAATTGTTAAAAATTTTATATAATATAACTTGATATACCGAGTGTCTATAAAGTTTTGCCCTGATAAAGAAACCGAACAAGATGAAAACTAGGAGGGAAAATGACGTTTTAAATCCAGTTTTTACGAGTGACTTCTTAAGTTTTTTGTAGCTATACACAAACTCAATAGACTTCTATATTCGTGCCTTGGGTTGCCTGTCTTAAATCTTCTAGGTGAGTAGGCTTATCAACATTGTGGTCCATCAGCTGAGCTTAGGCATTGACAAATTGAGGAAGGAAAAGCAAGATTAAATTCCCTTAAAAGCAAGATATCCAAGATGAAGGTGGCTATAATAGTGTCTATACAACAAAACTATGAAGTCAGGGTAAGACTTTGTGGACACCGGGTATTTTATTTAGATAGATTAAATAGCAGTTTGATCACATCCCTTTATCACTAGTGAGTGTGAAACATTTAGTGCCACAAAGATCAAACTTAGGGCCTGGTGCTTGAAAGGTCTACGAATCGTTTTAAATTATGTCAAAATGTGTTTATACGCTGACGACATTAATTTGAAAATCCCTGGTAAAATGGATCAACAGATTGATGAGTTGACGTTCAAACAACTCTTCTCTGTTTGCCAATATCTGTCCCAGATGAATCTTTTACTTAATTCTACCGAAAAGAAAAATGTGTCATCCTAAACTTAACAAAATGATAAATAACTAATATAGTTAGTGCTGTTTTTTATTATTTTTATTTGATTTGTATGAGTCTTTATTAATTATTTTTAGATTAAATTAGATTAAGACATAGCCTATGGCTACTGTACAAACTTAATGGCCATATAAAATCTTTGAATCTTTGAATCCATGGGGATCGACGTTTTATAATAAATAAAAAGAAGAACTTTTTGGTACTCAATTTAAATAAAAAAATTTATTTAAATATTCATATTAAGAAAATATGAGGTAAAATTTCATATGTGGTAAAAATGTCAAACATTGTTTCCAAAGAATCATTAAAAATTATTTTCTTTTCCTTCATTCACTGTTCTACTTCTTTCAGTATCATTTTGTATGGAGGCACATACTTAAAAAATTCAAACAATATTTTATTATAAGGGACGCTCTCCAAAGAATTGGGAAGCCTGTAGCTAGTAAATCTCGCCCCCTTAAGCTTGTCTTCAGGTCAACTTCAGATGCGGCTTCGTTTATAAGCGAATTTGTTAAGGCTAAGTTGATGGAAGGTAACAGTAAGTTCTACAATGTCGGAGTCTCTCGTGATAGGACTAATAGGGAACGTCAGTACTTGAATTCCCTAGGAGCTGAACTTGATAGTCGGATTAAAAAGGGCGAAAAGAATCATACGATAAAGTACAAAAATGGAATCCCCTCGATTGTACAAAAAAACTAGACAGGCCGAGTTCTACTCGGCCCGTTGATGTATACTACCAAAATGTAAATGGTCTCCGTACGAAATTGCAGCTTCTGAGAGAATCCATCAGTTCTTGTGTTCATGATGTTATCATCCTTACAGAGACAAATTTATGTCCTGAAATACTTACTACTGAACTTGGTCTCAACAACTTTAGTGTTTATCGTAAGGATCGCTCTTCTGTGACTAGCTCCAAGGTATCAGGTGGTGGTGTCATGATTGCTGTATCCAATCTCTATCCTTCATTAGTGTAGTAAAATTAGTCGGGAAAAATGAAATAATTTTTGGAAAGCTAATTTCTTTTGAAGTGTGTTCTATGGCATCCCCTGACCTACCTCCAAAAAGTCCCCTGAAATCTCATGTGGGCATCATGCCCAAAAATGAGGGGTTGGCCTGTAAGGAGTTCAAATAAATTTTGATATTAAGCATATTACATTTGATTACATTCCAGAAGGTTTATATATATCAAATTAAAGGTCTTAAAATGTAGAGTACAATGCCGTAAACCCGACCTAAATATAACGGTCGGGAGAAAAATGGCAGACGTTCGAAATTTAGAATAAAATAATATTATCAAAACTTTGAAATGCAATAACTCCCGACATATTTGAACTTTTGAGGTCTGGTTTTCGGCTATGTACTCTCCTTATTAAGACCTTTAAAATGATGTATAGCATGGCTATGGACTAAGAAAAAAATTTCAAAACTCCCTCTTTGGGACGTCCATGTAGAGGGTGGTTCAAGGGTAATATGATGGGCATAAGTCAAACTATCCTTATTTGCTAAGGTAATTGTACAAGCAAACGTTTGCCACAAACCGGACCTCAAAAGATCATGTATTTAGAATATTATTACATTTTTAAGCGTGAAGATTAAAATTTGGTTTTTATTCAAAGTTTGACAGGGTGCCGTTTTCGACTCAAGCAACCTTTTGAGGTGGGGTTTGCGGCATTAAATTCTACTACTTAAGAACTTTAATTTGATACACATAAACCTATTGGTCGACGAAAGACTTATTTCTGACTCCACGAGGGCCATCCCATCATTTTTAGGCATGTTGCCCACTGGGGATTTCAGGGGACTTTTCTGAGGGAGGTCAGGGGATGACATAGAATACATTTCAGCAAAAATTGGCTGTCCAAATTTTTTTTCATTTTCCAGCCATATTTTGGCTTAATTTTACTACACTACATATGAACTGACGTCTTCTATCGATGACATCGAATGCTTATTTGTCACCGCTCGGATCAGCCTACTATCCTTGGTGGAGTATATATCCCACCTCAGTGTCCGGCTAGTGTATTCTCGACCTTCAGTGACTCAGTTGAGGAGGTGTGTGGTTCATGTGAACCTGACTCCAGGATTGTCATTGCTGGGGACTTTAATTGCCAGATGTGGATTGGACCTTACGCTTTTCACCTCCTGGAACGCTGCAGCCGAGAGTATGTTTGACCTAATTAATTTCTTAAATCTGCGTCAGCACAACACCATTCACAACTCAAGAGGCGTTCTGCTGGATCTGGTTCTTTCAACTGATGAGGAAATTAATGTTGTAGTTGCCTCTGATCCTATACTTCACGAGGAAGCCTTTCATCCGGCCCTCGAATTCGAGTTAATTTTCGACTGTTTTAATGTGGATAGACAAGATATGCTCTTTCATGATCTTAGACAGTGCAACATTGACAACGTCAGAGCCTGGATTGCGTCTTTGAATTACCCTGATTCCAGCTGTTCGGACATTGAGACCTACTTCAACAGGTTTTGTTTGGATATGGGAAATTCTATCGAGAAAAATTCTCCCGTAAGAAGAAGAAATAAGTCCACATATCCTCGATGGTTTACCCCGGAACTTAGACGCTTGATTTCAAGGAAAAAACATCTTCACCGAAACTACAAAACTTCTCTTCTTGACTGTGATTATGAAGCTTTCAGAGTGACCAGATAACAGTGCAAAACTCTTGCCAGCGCTTGCCAAAATTAGTTTTTTGTAACAATCAACAATAGCATCAAGGAGAACCCTCGATCCTTCTGGGGTCATATGAAATCCTTAAGAAAGACTAACACTGTACCCAGTAAACTTCAATATGGCTCATTCTCAACTGATGAGCCCCAGGGTATGTGTGATTTATTCTCTGATTATTTCTCGACCATCTACTCTCCACATTCCGATTGCCAGGCTGACTACAATTATGAATCCAACATCAACCTTTCGTCCTGTTTCTTCTCGGCTACTGAGATTGAAAGAAAACTACAGGACCTTGATGCCTCCAAGGGACCTGGACCGGATGGCATAACTCCGGCCATTATGAAGTCATGCAGCGATCTTCTTGCCCCTCATCTAACTATTTATTTCAACAGGCTGTTGAGTGATGGTACTTTTCCGAAATCATTGAGGTCTGGTTATCTTGTACTAGTTCATAAATCCGGATCTACATCTAAGGTAACAGATTACCGTCCTATCGTGATTCAGTCAGTATTGCTAAGGTTTTGAAAGTTTGATCCTGGACGTATTATCCTTTAAATTTAAGAATGTCTTCATCCCACAGCAACATGGCTTTCGCCCTGGAAAATCAACGACTACCAATCTTTTTGTCTTCAGTGAGAGTGTTGTTTCCTCCATCTCTCGATTCCACCAAGTTGACTGCCTGTATCTGGACTTCGCAAAGGCTTTCGATAGGGTCAGCCATAGCCATCTGATAGCTAAATAAAAGGCATACGGAATTATTGGCCCTCTTCTTCTGTGGCTTCAAAGCTATCTAAGTGGCAGAACCCTACAAGTCAAATTTGCATCATCACTCTCGAAGAATGTTGTGAGCGTAACATCAGGTGTGCCACAAGTGTCTCTTCTCGGCCTTTTCTCTTCGGCCTATTCATAAATGATATTGGGGAGTCCCTAGTGACCAACTTTCTACTATTCGCCGATGATATTAAAATCTTCAGGAGATTATCTCAATCCATCAACAACAAGAGCTTCAAGAAGACCTGATTAGGATAGAATAGTGGTGTGATAGGAACGCTATGCAACTGAATGCTGACAAGTGTCAAGTAATGTCATATGGAAGATCTAAAACTTTGTTGCACTTTGATTTCTCTTTAAATGGCTTGATCCTGAGTAGAGTGACAGTGGTTAAGGACTTGGGTTTGTATATGACACCATCCTTGGATCCAGGCGTACATATCACTAAGATTTGTGGTAAAGCAAACTCTCTACAGAAATTCATTGCTCGCACATCACGGAATGCCCTATCTCCTGCAACATTGAAGACCCTCTATGTGACTTTAGTCCGTCCCATCATTGAATATGGATCTACTGTGTGGGCCCCACACCAGATTGGCATTGTGACCACTTAGATAAAGTTCAGAGACGTTTCCTGCGTTTGGTGGGTGTTAGAAGTGGCATCCGTTATCCTGATGTGGATATACAAGACATTGCAAACCAGCACCAGATCCTTCCTCTATCATCTAGACGACTGGCTCTTGACCTTATATTTCTATTCAAGATTGTCAATGGTCATATCAATTGCCCCGAACTTCTACGTCGCATAGACCTTCACGTCCCTGCTGGAACCCGCCTTCTACAACCTTTCTCCAAGCACTCACATCAGACTGTCTACGCCTACCACAGTGTAATTCCACGTCTGCTGCGCTCTGGAAACTCTGCCCAACAGTTGGAATTCTTTGGCGAATCCCTTCAAAAGTTTCGAAGGCAAGTCTTCTCTTGGGTGGCTGAGCATGGTGGGCATTAAGAGGAAGAGCTAACTTTGTTTGTTTTTCTTTATGCTAGTTTATTGTTGTTCTTGTTCCTTTTCTTGGATTATTGCCTTGTTATTTATTGTCTATTTTTCATAGTCTATACCGTTAGCATAAACTTAGCATGTACAGTAGAATGCACTTTTGGCATGTAGTTATTTGTCGACTTTTTTTCTGTGTCTTTAAATGCACGTTAGATGGCACATTCTTAGCATATAGCTTGTATTCTGCATGTAGTAACTTATGTTGTCGCTTAATTTTTGTCTTTAAATTGTTTTTGATGCACAGGTTGGCATATAGCATGAGCATGCATTATATTATAACTGCGCTTAAACTTACTTTGTTCTATCTTGTCTTTGATGCTCTATTTTTTTGTTTTATTTGCGTGTCATATTAATTGTAGTAACTGAAATGACTTAATTTATTGAATCAAGTAGTTATTAATTGCATGTAAGCGGCTCTGTAATGAAAATAATGTATCATAATATTCTGTATGCTTAATTATACATATTTTGTAAAATGGCGATTGCCATATGTACGAATAAATAAATAAATAAAGCTTGGTATATTTTAATTTAAGTTTTGGTCAGTATATTTTTAATTATTTCTGCGTGTTATAAACAATTTACTTAACTTAAAATCCTTGGGATAAAAACATAACTATTCTACCAGAAAATAAAATAAAATTTACCCCTCACAAATGAAGAATTCTAGGAAAAATTATCATAACATGTTGGGATTAGATATTACAATTGTGTGTCAGAAGGAAGAAATAATTAATATTCATAACTTTAAAAAGTTTAAAAAAAAATAATAAAAAGTGACATGCTGCATCAACTACTAGGAATACGCTCCGATGTCCGTCCCGTACAAGAATTTTTTACTCGCTTTTTGAGTTATTAGGTAACGATTTTTTATTTTTTTTATTTTATTTTTTTTATTTGATTTTTTTAGGGAGAGGTGAGAAAAATGCATTACGCACACAGGTGGCAAGCCTGTAGTGTGGGGCCTCCCCTAAAAAACGGGTTTACCCATTAAAAAACCTCGCCTCTATTCTTTAGGATTCTAACCTGGAGTTGTTTATCACATTACGTCAGGCTAGGCCAAAATGTGGCTTATGCCCGTGGGGCTCACTCCTTATCCAGCAACTCGATCAAGGGATCTGGGCCACTTCGCGGTCCAGATCATGTTCTTTTCCAGGAGGATGCCCCGGACGAACTGTGATAAACAATCCCAGTTGCCCTCATCCTCCAAAATCTTTTGGCAGACCGAGTCCACCGAAAATGCACAAAAAAATTTGTGTGGCCTTCAGGCGGGGCCCTTCCCAGCGGGGCCAGCGGAAGAATGTGTGTTCCGCATCGTCGGGAACGCCCGAGCAATAAATGCAGTCCGGTGAACCGGTCTTAAACATCCGGTTCAGGTACGACCGAGATAGCCGGGAATTCTCAAGAATTGGCCACCGTTCCACCCATGGTTGGACGTGCTTGATAAGTCGCACGTCATCCATCGTCCTCGGGTGTCGTGCTCCGTGTGCTTGTGTTGCCACTGCTGGAAGGTTCTGGAGCGCTCTTCTGTTCTTGCCGTGTCCTTTAATCTCGCCTTGTCTCTAATAAATTGCCTTCCTCTCTCCTGCCAAGAGCTTGACACGGACAACTCCGGCGACCACCAGGACGGCAGGTTCGGACACTGTCCAGTAGGCGGAACACACCCCGAGCGCCGTTCGACGTTGAGCCCGGGCGAGTCGCAACCTGTACTACTCTTTATCGAGAGCGTCTGCCCACACCTCTGCTCCATAAAAAAAGCACGGACTGAACCACGTACATCAACAGACGTCTTCTGCTGGATCGTGGAACCCCGACATTGGCCATCAGCCTACTAAGGTAAGTGACTACCTTAGCGGCCCTGTCCGCCGTACGGAATATCTGATCCCTCCAGCTTAACTTGGTGTCCACCATAATCCCGAAGTACTTAGCAGCACGAGTTGATTGGACCACCTCCCTTCCCACTCGGAACGGAACGACGGTGTCCATCCTCTTCTTCGTAAGAATCACAATCTCCGTCTTACGGAGAGCAAGCGAGAGACCATGATCGGACATCCATGTGTTGACCACACGCATGACTCGGTTCAACTTTAGTTGGGTCAGCTCAACGTTGTGTGCGACAATGAGAGCTGCGACATCATCGACGTACCCAACCAAAGTGGTTTCCTCTGGCATTTCCGACCTCAGGAGGCTGTCATAGGCAACGTTCCAGAGATCCTGGCCGAGTATTGAATCTTGCGCGGCACCAGAAGTGACTTCCATCGTCCACGTTCCGTCCCTTGTGTCGTAAATCAGGCTTCGATAGCGGAGATAATCCGCAACAAGATGAGTCGCAATAGATATGCAGGAACGCGAAAGGTGTTGCGAAGCGCATCCAGCATATCGACCCTCCTCGCCAAGTTAAAGGCATTCTTGACATAAGCGAGTAGTGTCTTTTGGTTACTCCTGGCCCAGTTCAAGGTCAGCGGTTGGAAGTGGCAGGTGTGGGGTTGGAAGTGTGGGGTGGGGGTGACAGTGATGGATGGGTTTGGGAAGTGGGTCAAGGTCATCCGGAGGGGGTTTTAAAAAAGTGGGAGCCGCAGGGGCTCGGTGGGAATGGGGAGGTTTTCGTTTATTTTTAAAATTAAATCAAAGTCGTGTTCTTGTGCAGAGAGGTGTTGAAATATTGTCCAACGGTGAGGGAGTGGTAGACGCCGAAGGCGGTGGCGAAGAGAAGGTAGATGCACAACATGCACAGTACGCATTTGAACAGTTGCAGCAATCGAACCATCCCTTGTTGATTTTCCGTTTCCAATTGCAGCCTGTTGATCTCTAGTTTGAGTCTGTCCTCTTCCAATTGTGTTTTAAGTGAAAAATCATCCATCATGTTTGTGTGCTCGTTTTAATTTCTATTTGTGAAACGGGAGCGGTGTTGACGGTCGGAAAGTTGGCGATGAAATGAGAAACGAAGATGAGGACAGGGCATATTTACTGGAAAGTGGTGGGGGGTTAAGAAAAACAGTTGTGTGTCCGATCAAACGTCATCGTCAGCTGTTGGTGTAGGTTTGGAGGATGCAGGAGTGAGTTCTAGCAAACCATCTTCATCTTCACTCTTAACCCTATCGCATGTTGGACAACCGTAAACAAGTTCCAAATTCATAGTGATGCAGTGGAATTTGTCTATAATATCTTCTAAAGTTTCCATTAAATCTTTTAAATCATGTCTTGTTCTAATTATAAAAGTAGATTTCATATGTGGTAGCGGATCGTTGTTCATCGTACGGGAGTCGGGAAACAAATGGCGAGCGTCAGTCAGCGGCTCTCTTATATGCGGGCAAGGGCGGTGGAGGGGGAAGTGGAGGGGTGGTGGCGTGGTGGGGGAAGTGGAGGGGTAGTGGCGTGGTGGGGGAAAGGCGATATACCCCCATGCGAACCGTTGGCCAGCGCATTTCGCTGCGAAACGCCATTCGGGTAGGTAGTAGGAGGTGTACTAAGATAAGCATTAGTTGTATTTTTAAGTTAGGAATACTAATAATGTTTGTAAATTAAATATTAAATTTATATTTAACCAGAGCTTGCATTTCTTGTTCCTCGTTGTTTAATTCAATAATTTTAACACCATTAGTTGTCTGTTCCTCTTCCTCTGCACTTTGCGACGATGAAGACGTGGACGTGCCAGAAGAAGATGATGATGAAAATATTTTGGTAGGATTGACATATTGCACTGTGATGTTGATCCATCTTAAAGGATAGTTATCAAAAAGTGTGAGTAAGTTTTGGAATAGGGTTTCCATCTCTTCTCTGTCGGTAATTAAATGTTGAAAGGAAATGAATTTATCATCCATGTTGTTGTTGTTGTTGTCAGTGCGAGTAATGAAATAAAAATGAGAAGCGTATCGAATGATCCGTAGAATATATGTTGTAAAAAATAAGTGGTGGGGGTAATCTCAAGGTCAATCAAATGGAGTTTTAAAAAAGGGCTGCAGTCAGTGACTACAGCTATACATTTGAAGCTTCAACGGGTTCAGAAGACCAATCTGATCTATACTTGCACGCACTTATGATGCATGTACAAAAGTCGTCTTTATAATATGCATTGCACTTTCGACAAATGACAAGTCTTTCCGGATGAAACTTGATACACCTCTGGGGACAGCAAGTGTGGAAGTATCGTGATTTATAAATCTTGAAGGTTCGTAATTTCGGTGGTGGTAGTTGCTTTGTTTCGCATCTGCAGTAACAGGATCCGAAGAATTCGCACTTTGTACAGGCTAATCCGTCTACCATCCATCTTCCTAAATCGGTGCATTTCTGTTCACAACAGTAGCGCAGTGTGTCCTCGTTTTTCTTCTCTTCCATGTTGATGCTTCTAAGTATAGGCAAGAAATGAAGTTGTATAGTGTAGGATAGCATGTTTTATAGATTAAGAAAAGTGGTGGGGGTAATCTCAAGGTCATCCAAATGGAGTTTTAAAAAAGATCATCTTACAAGTGTAAGATGTATTTATTTAAGATACTGAGTTTTTATCTTATTTTTCTTTCTTTACATCTTGTTTGTATTTTTCTTTTTCCTCTTTAGCCATGGCGATGAGATCTTCAGTGGAGAGTGGATGTACTTCAGGAAATTTTAGAATTAATTTTGGTTGGAATCCCTCTTTAGTCAATACTTGAAGATCGGACGTCATTTGTTCTGCACTTTGATAGTCCTTTCCGTAGATTTTTCCATTGAATTCAATCATCATTCTGTACAACATGGTATTAGTAGTTGTTTTCGCTGTGTCAGTTGGAGAGCAAATGATGATTCTGTTAGGTTACACGTTCCTTTTATAGATGCTACAGCGACCACTTGATATTATTTAACATTAGTAATATTTCTGGAACTTAACATTACTTTGAGTAGATGGTGTTGTAGTTGAAGGTTGTGTGGAAACGAATACTTCTTCGTTGCAGAACTTTTTTTAGGAAACATCCTCATGTTGTTAGCATAAACATCAATATTTAAACGATAACCACCGGCAAGTAACACTCGCAGTTCATTAGTAAAATCGTCGAGTTCTTCAAAAGTTGTGATGGTGGTGGTATCGTATGATGCACACTTAACCTTAAGAGACATGTTGTTATTTGTAATAACTGGAGAGCCAACAGAGATGTGTACAGCACGAAAGGTAGTCGTAGACTGATGAGATCTTCAAGAAAATTACGGCCTTTATATACCCTCGAAACTAGGTCAAGGTCATCCAAACGTGTTTTTTAAAAAAGCAACATATCAATAGTGCAGAAACACTATCGATATGTTGCCTTTTCTTATTTTTTTTTCATTTTTATTTATTTAAAATCAGTTACACACATGTACAACAGTATATACAAATTACAGACTAGTTGCTAATAGGCATAACATGAAGTGTAAGTTCAGTAGAGTTGGTTCCGCTTGGACCGTGGGATGCCAAATAGAGTGCGCCGGGGTGAATCAGTCGTAAATCTTCATTCTGCAGCAGTTGAACGAAGCGTTTGGGAAGAAATACTTGAAATTTCGGTTCATCACCAGGTGTGTAGGGTGCTTCACTCAATGTGCAATTGATGGCATCTCCAATTGATGTTTCCATCTTCTTAATAGTGTGAATAATGTAATGTTTTTCTTCCTTCAACTCTGAACATTTCTTTGTCGGTAGTATTGTAGATTTAGAATGTTTGTTGAATTGATCAACAAGTGACTGTAGAAAAGTTTGCGATGCCATTATTTGTCTTCTTACTATTGTTCGTCTTCTTCTTCTTGTGCTTGCGCATCAGAGGTGTTGACTCCTCGGAGGTTAGAGTAATACTCATGCATTGTCATAGTGCCGCTCTCGCTTTTATACCCATCGCTTCCCCCACCACTTTGCTGGAGATAGACATTCAAACGATATGCGTTCTTTAAAGCACATTGAGACTGCCGATGTTTAAAGTTTTTAGATGCAATACAGATGTTAGCAAAGTAGCAATAAAAATCTTTCTCCATTTGCACATTTATCACTTCATGATTTGTATATGCTTGTATCCAATTTGCTTTTTCCAATCCTCTTGTAAAAATAGTTTTGAACTCTTTGCAGAAATGATTCATAATGTGTGGCATCATATTGTAGGTTATAAAACCTTCATCCCATGTTAGATTATGAAAATGTTTCATCAACCATTTGTTTGTTACTTTAGCTTTGGTTGTTAATCTGTTGAACGGCAAAGGAGGCATGAATAAAAAGTGATAAACAACAGATGTTATCATATCTAGTACCACTAACTCTTTGATTATAAAATTTCCATCATTACCACGGAATGCCTGAAACTCTATGATACCTCGCTTTACTTCCATTATTTCCGTCTTCTTAGAGAATGAAACTCGTTTATCCATGATGACGTTCAGTAGACTACTGGTATGTCAATGCAGATTGGCAGCCTTTTATACTCCAACATTCTTCTTCTTCTTCTTACTTACAATATTCTTTGTCTGTTTAATTTGTTGTTGATTGTTGATTGTTGAAACGTGATTCGTTTTCCTTGTTTTCTTGCTTTTCTTCATCTAAATTAAAGTTGGTTTGATTGTGGTGTAACTGTCTCCACATCTCTACTTCATGCGGTATCCTATTGAAGATTGAAGTATCTACTGGACCGTATAGGATTGGAACATATGGTTGTCTATCCAATGCATCAATTAAATAGTCTTTGATAATTGTACTTGAGAACATTAGCTGTTTTAAATATCTTGTTATAGGACCAGTAGCACAAGTTAAAGCGTAAAACTCTTCTTTTGTCAAATGTATTTTTATATTATTTTTAGTTAAATCTCTAAATCGAACTAGTTGTTGACCACGTTGTTTAACAATATCGATTTCAATATTTGATTCGAACAAACCTAGTTTTGTTTTTCTTCCAAACGTATTGTTACTCAAATAGCATTCCAAAAGATGTATATGTTTCATAAAAGATTCCCAAGAAGATTCAGTGAAGGTTACCATTTTAGATCCGTGATTCAAAATAACAGTTGGAGAGTAATCCAATGATTTCATTACTCCAGCAGACACAGTCTTTGTCATACAAGAAGAAATAGGATAAAATATTCGAAGAAATACTTCCGTTAAGATGTTAGCGGGAATGTTATCTTCAATTTTCCTTTTCTTTGTTTCTTTTTCAACTTCCTCTTCTTCTTCTGTCTTCTTATGTTTAAACTTGAGGAACTCTTCCATTTCCTGTTCAACTTGTCTTTCTATATCCAAACTATTGTCAGCCATAAGAGGTGTAGTTTCTTCATTAGCACTTGATGTAGTAGAACTCATCTTGCGGACGATGTTACCCATACGACAATCAAAGATGAAATGAATTTCCAGCTCTTCTTTCTCGCTTTTATACTCGCAGATGACCTAGATATTATTGATCTTTTGTAAAAACCTTACAAATCGTGCAGATGTTGTATTAATCCTTCTTAAAGTACATTCTTCACGATTCCTGTCAGCGGTGTGTAAGTACAGTAACTATTTTGTCATGTAGAATTAAACAGTATGCTGAAGTTCCATCTGGTATTTTATCTTCAAATTCCATTTCAATTTTTATATCTACACTTGAAGATTTCACAGATTCATTTTGTTTTGAACAATCGATTACGACAATTGGAGCTTTTGAATAAAATTGTTCTGGTGATAAAAGTAATGTATTCGTCTTACCATAATATGACGATTGAAATCTTGCATACATGTCATATAGAATGGAATAACGTTTCTTGTCAAATGAAACATTTAAACTGTCATATGGAAAGAACTGAGAGTTTAGAAAAACTTTGCAATTCTTTATCTTGCAATGGTCAAATTGACCAGCGTGCGCAGTTATAACATCTTTTCGTTTAGTCTGAAAACCGACTATTATGTACCTTGCCCGTTCTAAATAAGTAGAGGTTTTAACAGTCCATGTTTGTCTTTCTGTTTGAGGCAATATGGGGTATTCATGAAATTCCCAACTTCTAAATGGTATCACAATATCACGGTCAGATTTTAATTTTTTCAATAATAATACTCGATGTTCATCCGCCAATCTGACATGAGGTACTCTCCATACAACTTTATCCAATTGAAGTTGCCATTCCAAATCGGCATCTTTAGTTCCACTTGGCGCTTGTATTACATCCTTATTTGTTGAAGATCTGAGCAGTACCAGTTCTTGCTTTACGTTTATTATTATTCTTTTGTAATCTTCTGCGAATCCCAAAAGCAATCGTAAAGGTACATTAAAATCAAAGTAACCTTTTGAATTAGGAGTAATAGTGTCTTTATCAGGAGTCACCCATCCAGCCGAGATCAAAGAATTCTTTTCATGAGGTGTTATTGAAGTCAATCCTTTTAAAGTTGTTGATATACCAACTTTTTTTGTTGAATCAACTGTTACTCCAGATATCTCATATCTAATTTCATCAAACAGATATGCCATAGGGTTATTTATAAAAGGAACAGTTGAACCAGATTTTCCATCCAATGTTGTTACTCTTCCTTCGATATATAAATAACTTTCACATGGTAATGTGTAGATATCTTGTTGTTGAATGGGAATTCTTATTTCATCATTATTATTTAATTTTGATGAAGTGTAAGGGTTGTGAGTGTGATATTCCTTCTCCCATAGGGTTTCGTCGAATGTCGGTCCTTGTGCTATATCCAGTATATCCATGGTTGGCAAGTTTTAGTCCGATCTTCTGTAGGAAGCGTATGTTGTCCGGTGTTAACTCGTCGAATGTTGAGGAGCTACTGAGCTCCCGACTCTTCCGTTGTGGTTTAAATGATAATCCCATGTTGACTTTATGTTGCCGCTCTGATATGTAACCGTATAGTTATTGTTTCTCCTCTAAAGTCAACACTAATGCCGTCTTGATCCAATATGTTCAGTACGATGTCTGAAATGAAACTGGTGTTTAACGGTAGGTATATCAGGTTTTGTGGCTTCTCAACTATTTTAAAACCAGGAGCTACTGTCGGGTAAAATGTGTGTAATATATGTTGATTTACTCCATCTCTATATGATCCATGTATAATATTACACGTTACATCAATACTGTTCACCTTTAATATTGTTACTGTTGTGTCGCCAGTATAATCATTTCCAGGAGCTAAAATTCCTTTCTTCTTTGAAAATCCGAGCAAATTGCCGATTGAGTGGTCTAAGCTAAAATCTATATAATACTTTGAAGTTATTTCTGCTTTTAATGTATTATTATTACCTTTTATAGAAATATTTTCTTCTCCAAGTTTCTTTTGTAATACTTGGTTTATATCGTCTATTTCATATGCTCCTGTAGATAATGGAATTATTTTTAATTGTGAATAATTTCCTTTTTCATCTTTACTCTCATAATAATGTAGTAAATTATTTTTTCCTTCTGTAACATTGGGAATTGAATTGTATGTAGTCAAATCCAATAATGCTGCTTCCCATAGTTTGTCCGTAGATAAACGTAATGCTGGGAAAAGTGTACTTTTCAATGTTGACGAATTTCCACTCAGCGACACTGTATACGATGACATCTTAAAGCTGACTGACGCTCTTCGCTAGGAACTCCAAACATAAATGTCCGCATATTTCCGTATTGCTAGGTTGCTCTCTTTTGTAGTTGTAGAATATATTATTGCAGTTCCGAAAATAATGTTGAAGTTCTTTTGGTGGCGGTAAATTTCCAAAACTATCAAAGTAGTAAACATTTTTTCCAAGTTTTTTATAACATACCCAATGAGTACCTGGTCCATAATTAGAGTCTAAATTTACTATTCCAGTTTCATTTTTCCACACTCTATTTGGTAATGTATCTTTCATAAAAACTCCTCTGAAGAATGGTATTTTTAAACATTTCACATATTTTGACAATTGATAGTTTGTTAATGCTTCATTTGGAATTATCAATTTATTCTTCTCATTTAATACACACGTTACGGTCTTAAGTAAAGACCCGATCCGTTTTTTACCATTGACCATATGGATGTTTTCTTGACTTTCCTTTTAGGGTTAGTGTGACGTCTTCTTTTGATGTTCCCGCCTCTTTTTGCAGCTTCTTTTTTACTAGGTTTTCTCCCGCGTCGTCTTCCACCACCAAACTTAGCTTTCGTCTTCATGGCTGTTGTCACTGCCCAAGCTGCTGCTTTTTCCGCAATACTGGCGTCACTTGATTTAACCCTTTGCCAAGCTTTTTCCGCTAGCGCTCTATCCGCTATTGATCTATTTGTTGAATCTGCAAACTTGGAATACGCTATATCGTGTTCTTTGCAAGCTTGATCTAATTTATTAATTCCAGGATCTCCTCTTGCTAAACGTTTTGCCAACTTAGTTCCGGGTCCACAATATTGATAGCCTCCGGGCAGATGAAATTCGTATGGTAAAGCGTCTATTGCTCGATTTAGAACAGCACCAACAGGAATCCGTCTTAGCAGGGATAACGCAGCTGATGTTATACCACGTCCTTTCTTGCCGCTGTCTTGACGACGACTGAGCGTTGCGGTCTTCATTATGTCGTCTTATATAACCAGCGTGTTTACTCCACGAGCTGCTTTACATAAATGAATAACACATGCACAATTTTTATATTTAAATACTTAATTATTCAAATTAATTATATACTGATTTATAATTCTATTTTTAATCCAAGCTTCTCGTTCATCGGGTTGAATCATCACATGACTCGTTGTACTAGCTATATGATTGTGGGTATCGATAAGTAAATTGCCCACTATTCTTATTAAACAGTCTAAAGTTACAGCATCTTTTGGATGTTGGGGATCGTGTAACTGCATAATACGTTTATCATTACACGTGTAAGCAGTCGAATCACTTTTCGACGTTGTTATGACTTGTCCAATAGTAGCAGCATCATTTAAATCTTCTCCTGGTAAAATATTAATTATTTTCTTCATCTTTGCATCATATTTGGTCCCAAAGTGTTTATCCCAAGTTATTGTTTGTCTCAATGTAACACAATCATCATCTTCATAACCAGGATAAATATCTTTTATTCTTCTATTACGACCATTGTATGTACCTAATGTACCACCACTCGCAATTAATGTTTGCACCATTAGAGGTACATCTGTATCTTTTATACCAAATCTTCCATTTGTTATTGTTTTATGTCCTGCATCCCATTCATCATTATTTCCTTGCATTAAATCAAACTTTTCATTTCCATGTATAAATGTATCTCCTCGCTTTAGCACGGCATCTTCATGTTTTACAAAATTCGATGTTCCCCTTTTTAATTATTTAGATAATTGTTCCATAGTAACAGCGTCTTTTGGTTGAGAACCGAACTTTACATTTGACAACACTTTCCCATGACAATCGATTTCATCACCATCTTGTAAAATACAGTTGTCCTTGATGTATTTCAGGTTTACAGCATCCCCATCTTCCTTTGGGTATCCAATGTCATTTATTATAAATTTATAAAAAGAAAATCCGCGTTGAGTCTTTTCCGGTATTATAGAATGTAAATATTCTTTATTAACTGAATCTTTATCATTTTTTGGATTTGCCACGTTGGTTATTCTATGATTTCCAGCATCATATGTCTGTCCATCTTTTAAATTATTACCCCATTGTAATTTTAAAGTATTTGAAAGTTCAGATGATAAATACTCTTTAGTAATTGCATCAGAACTGTCAGTTGGTTTACCAACATTAATTATTCTATGTGATTTAATATCGTAAGTATTCTTGTCTAATTTCAATGATGTTGAAGTAGCCTCTTTTACTGTCTTTAAATTCGCTCCATCAGTATCTTCTTCTGGGTCTTTAACAAATTTTAAACGTTTGTGACTCATATCATAGTCACCTTCAGGTGTTTGAGGCAATCCACTTCTTTTTTTGTTTTCTCCTCCTTGTACTCCTAGCCCGGAGTACCGTCCGAACTTGTCGACGCTCATGATTGAACTGATCCACTGTATGCTCACAGCTCTCTTATATATCCGTGATGATTTATACAACTATTCCACGATTTCGAAGTTCGTCAACTAAAGCCACCCATTCATTATTTAAACCTGTATGACCAGCTTCCATGGCTTCATGTAATAGTCTCATTCTATCAACCAATTTGTTGATAGTAAATCAGTAAATAGTAGTAAATAGTAGTATCATTATAGTAAATCACATTTGTATTATATAGGTTTTTCATTAAACCTTTACCAGATGTCGAAGTTTCTCCTTTTTTCTTTTTACCATATTCATCAATAAGTGATAAGTCCATAAGTGATAATGACTTCCTCTTAAGCGGTTTCTTCACAGCTGGTGCAGTTCGTAATGTTGGTAGTTTTTTCAGGGGAAACAATCTTTTTATTACAACCGTATATTTAGTTGCACGTGTTCTATTTATCATTGAATCTTTGGAGTAATTTTTCTTATGAGCATTAGTATTTTGCAAAATTTCTTTAAAAGTATTTAAATCTTGAAGCGTATATCTTATAGGTATATTTTGAAAATCAGTTCAAATAATCCTTTTGTTCCTTTATATTTATGCTCACCAATAACAATATCATCATCTTCAGTCAAATATACTTTTGAATCTCCTATTTTAATTCATTTCCATCAATTCTCGCACCATATACATGTGACTTGTGTAATTTTGGGTTATCTTTTATTTCATGTAACATCTTCATGATATACTTTCTTCCAAGAGGTCCTTGTTGCAATATATCACTACTTAATTTTGTTAGATTTGGAATTGATTGTTCTGCTTCAGGTATATGTTGTTCTTGTTCTTCTTTTTCAAATATTTATTTCTGGTTCTTCTTGTCTTGTTTCTTCTTCTTTTTGAGAAACTTCACTATCACTTGTGTAAGAATCATCATCTTCTTCCTTTTTCAAACTTTTTACTTCAAATTTAGAAACAGGTAGCAAAACATCTCCTTCATAATGACGTTTACCAATAGTTTCTGTTATCTGTTTTAAAGGTTCTGTAATAGGCTTAAATGTAGTCTCCAGAAATTCTTCTCTTTCATTCAAACCCATTCTTAATGCTCGATTTTTAAGTCTAATCGAGTCACTCAGTGATTTTATTTCTTTTAATAGTTTTTCTTGGTTCAGCATGTTTACGCTGCGAAGACCAATCTATTACTAAACGTATCATCAATCGTTCAATGGATTAATACAAATTTATCCAACCCTATACGATATCTTCCATTTTTTTATAGCTTCTTCTTTCATAATAACTAGAAATCCATATTTTTCAGCCCATGCTTTGCCACACATTTCTTTAAATTTATCAAATGACATGTCTGCATTTACATGATCATTATATATGTGCTTTAAATTTGTTTCATCCTGCTTGAAGATAATAAGTAGATTTGCATTATCTCTTATTAGTTGTTTTGGAATTTTACTGTAAGTTTGACCAATATAAATGCTATCAATATTGTAATGTCTTCCCATGGCAAAATAACTTCTAATAGTGTCATGATTTTCACAAGATACATCATCGAATATAAATATAGAAAATGGTTTAGCCTCGTTTGGCTCCATTATAGTTTCACTAGCATTAAACTTGTAGAAATTAACTTCAGGCACACTTGCGAGTACCTTATCCAATAATTGGTATTTGGGTTGTTGCAAAGATTTGGAAAAGATGTAAATGTTGTTAAAACGTAATCCTTTAGGATTTGTTATTAAGTTAAAAACCACATTCGTCTTTCCACATTTGACGGTCCAGTTATTAAACATCTTATTGTGTTTGGCAGTAGTTCACCATGTTTTCCATGATTTAACTTGTCGTTGTCAACTGTTAATTCATCATTATTATTAATAAAAAATCGATCCTTTTGTTGCACAATCTCCATCTTGTGTAAAGGTTAAACACGTAATGACTTCACAAATTGCTACACCAAGTCTTTTGTAGGGATCCAAGAGTCTTCACTTTTATCAAATCCCAACCAACGTACTTTAACCTTATCCTTTTTTCTTTGTAAAATCTTTTCAACAAGATATACATCGCCGACTGATGATTTTAACAACTCATGTCCGTAGAATCCACCTTCGAGTAATTCACCCTTGTTGTCCTTTAAGATGTAAGTTTCAGGTATTGTTGGTTGCACTTTATAGATTGTAAATACTTCATTAGTCCAGTTTGGCAGATACCTTTTATTAAATACTCCTTTGTACTTACTTATACGAACTTTATCATCAACTTTAAATGTTTTAGGCTGCATTTTTTCATGTTTAGGAGTAGTATTATTCCTAATACGTTTTTAATACCATCTTAGCATTACCGCTATTTACTTGGTTAGGCTTCATACCAATGGTTCGATGATACTTGTTGTTATATTCTTTTATAAGTTGCGGTAAGATATCATACCAAACATATGATCCTCGTTTGGAAAATGTTTTATACATTGCTCCTTTTAATGTTCTATTGAATCTTTCTATTATTGAAGCTTTAACTTCAGAATTTGTTGAATAATGATTTATTTTATACTTCTTCATTAAAGCTGCAAAGTCTTTGTTAAAATACTCTTTCCATCATCAGTTTGTAGATGTTTGATGTTGAATTTATTTCTTTGTATAGCCGTTTCCATAGCTTTTGTAACACTTTTACCAGTCTTGTC
>JAQYXR010001425.1:0-33310 GCA_030545055.2 Neoaliturus tenellus | reverse complement strand
ATTTTTTGTAATATAAATTCTTGAACTCATTTTTTTAAGTATATAATCAATATGTACATTCCAGTTTAAATTTTGATCGATGTGAAGTCCTAAAAAATTTGGTGCTGCTTAATTGTTCCAGATGTTGGTTTTTAATTTGTAAATTTTCAATTTCAATAATCTTCGATTGTCTAGTTTTAAATAACATTGTATGTGATTTACCTGGATTTAATAGCATATTTCTAGTGTAAAAAATATGAATTTGTTGAGGTCAAAGTCTTTTGAGAATTTTTTTTAGATTCCTTTACACGCTAAAATCCAAAGAGTGAAATAGGTCGTCTTTAGGTGAAAGAATTCAAAAAAATTCTTAAAGAGTGAAAATTTCACTCAAAATGAGCGTAGAAAAATATTTTTTGAGAAGAATGAAATATACTTTTATTAAAAGAATGAAAATTCGATATAGCTCAGAGTGTCTGAATTTTATTACCAAAAATAACTGGTTTCGCTCTATTTCGTATGAATCCTGGAGTCACGTGACGTGAGCGACTAGCCTCTCACAGCACAGGAGTAAGATTTTCCCTTCGCCATCCTCGTTAATTAGTGGTGTTGGTTAGTGGTTCAAGTGGTAAAGTGGTAAAAAGAAAGATTGAAGATTATATCCAATAAACGCGAACACTAGAGCCTATACCTTTACTTTGCTTTTAATAAGCACCAGTGCAGTTCACACGTGTAGCCTAGGCCTTATGGTGTTCACTGATAAACTACTCCCATGAGTATTCCTATGCCAATGTCTGTCTAATTAACTTACATAACCTATAACCCCTGTTTATAAGCTTGCTATCAATTAATTGTCAATAACTAATAACTTGCTGAGCTAAGCCAAGGATTATACAAGGGTCTGTAAACCACCTAATTTGGAAAGATTTGCTAGGTTAGGTTTAACGAAAAAAATCTTTTATGAAAGAATATTAGTTCTTTATTTAGTGAAAAGTCACTCTTTTGAGTAGTTAATTTCACTCCTTTTAATATTAAAATAATTCCTTTTAGGATTGATTTTCACTCAAATTTGAATGAAAACATTCACTCTTTTGGTGGGTGATCAAAGTTTCTCTTTTGAGGTAGTGAATTTTCACTTTGAAAAAGTGGCTCAATTTCAACTCTTTAGAAGAGTAGTGAAATGACTCAACAAGAGTGAAAATATCTCCTTTCCCTTTTACAGTGTAAATTTTTTTTGTTATTAAAAATGTTGCATCATCCGCATACATATATAATTTATTATTTGTAGGTGCCGAATTTCTAATCCCTGTTATATAACACATGAATAGTAACGGTCCCAAAATGGAGCCTTGAGGAACACCCTAAAGTATCTTAGAGATTGATGATTTAACCATCGTAATTTCTGCTTTTCCGGCGTGTCTTAATTCTACATATTGTAATCGACTGTCTAAATAGGAGCAAAGCCATTTTCATTCCTTCCCTTCAATACCCAGGTTTTTCATTATTGAAATTAATTTTTCATGCTCTACGCTGTCGAATGCCCATGATAAATCAATGAATATGCGTATTCCCTAAATCTATAGGTGTATTCCCTTTATTTATTTCTTCCAATATATCTTCTACAAATTTTATACATGCCGTAATGGTATTTTTACCAGGTCTAATGCTGCTCTTCAACAAATAACTTGTGTTTTTCTAAAAATTCTGTTATCTGATTGTTTACAATTTTCTCTGTTATCATATCTATAGACCAATATCTATTTTACCTATTTTAACTAAAATTATTGAGAAATTGATAGCTGACCAGGTAACAGATTATATTGAAACAAACAATATATTGCCAAAATTACAATCAGGTTTTAGAAAATTTCATAGTACTAATACTGCTTTGGTTAATATGTTTAACGACCTGTTTGATGCTGCTGATAAAAGCAAATGCAGTACAATAGTATCATTGGACTATTCGCAAGCATTTGATTCAATTTGTCATAAATTACTGTTAAGGAAAATGAAATATTTTGGATTTGACCAGACAGTTATAACTTGGTTTCAGTCTTATTTAAGTAATAGAGTACAAATGGTTGAAATAGAAAACAAAATATCAAATCCCCTTTTGAAGAATAGAGGAGTACCTCAAGGGAGCTGCTTAGGACCTCTGCTTTACATTCTCTATACGGCAGATTTAGATGATCAACTTAATGGGAAATCCACTCTATATATGTATGCAGACGATTGTCATCTTTGTTATTCATACGATCCAAAACTTGTCAAAACCGCATTTAACACTATAAATCTTGATTTGCAAAATATATTAGTTTGGTCTTCTAACCATGGACTTAAATTAAACATTTCTAAATGTAATGTAATTCATTTAGCAACAAAAATAATTAGGTCTTATATTAAAACAGAAAATTTTAAAATAAAAATAAGTGGAAGTGAAGTAAAAGTCAGTGAAAAGGTCAAACTTTTAGGAATTATTTTAGACTCAGAGATGAAATTCACAAACCATATAAGTAATATTTGTCAACGTGCTGTGGGAAGACTCCGTGCCCTATACAGATACAAAGACCTTCTACCTGAAAGCGCCAAAATTAAAATAGTAAAATCTCTAATTATGCCAATGTTTGAATATTGTTATCCAGCTTATGGCAATGGATTAAACAAAGAAGAGAGTAAACGAATAGAAAAAATACAAAATTCAGCTATACGATATGTCTACAGTTTAAAGAAATATGATCACATTACAAACTATAGAAAATTTGCTCAACTATTACCTACAAAAATTACATGTGAAATTTTAACTATATCCATGATACACAAAACATTAAAATTGAAAAAACCACAGTACCTTTATGAGAAATTGGCTTACAGAATTGACACATCAAATAAATCCACAAGACAAAATTATCAATTGCACATCCCAAAAATAAACAAAGAAATTGGAAGAAAGTGTTATAAATTTTATGCACCAAAGATATATAATGCTTTACCGAAGAATATAACCGAATCAGAAACAAATTCAATAACGAAACAGTTGAAGATACACTACGCAGAGAAATATTTATAAATTATTGTAGAAATCATTGTAAAATTATATTAAGTAATTTAGTAGAGTTGTTCTGAAAATCAGTTTTACTGAGAACCGCTCAAATAAAGACGATTATTATTATTATTATTATTATTATTATATCAACTTATGAGCTTTCAGCATTATGTTTTGAAATATAATATTGTAAAATACTCCCCACTGTATTTTAATCCATTAATTTTTGTTATAACTAAGTCATTTAACGTCCTTATATTCTTATTTTTCAGCCTTTTAAGGTTATGTAGGCTTTTGCTTCTACATGTTTAACTATTTGTTTGTTGTTCCCACTGATATAAACAATGGAGTACAAAAGTGTGGAAATGCGAAACTATAAACTATGAAGAAATAAGTATTGAAATATACAAGAAGAAATACCAAGAATAAGAAATGGAAATGGAAATAAAGTGCAAACAAAAGACAGAGAAAAAACATTGTGAATAGTGTTTTAGTTAAGGTAAAAAACCTACTATCCGATTGACTTAGAGAGCAATGCACGTACTGTAACACTTAGTACACCCAGGAATGAACTTCTTTCTACCTTTGCGTGATAAAGTCAAGTCAGAACTTGAAATCGTGGTGAAATTAGATAACATTAGTATTGTGTAAATCACACGGACTGGTGCTCAGCGTTGGTGGTGGTACCAAAAACTAATGGGGACGTCAGACTCTGCTTGGTTCTAACAAACTTAACAAAAAGAACGTAAGGAGGCAAAAATTCTTATTGCCAGAGGTTGAAGACACTTGGTCAGAAAGGTGTATCTCGGGTGTTAAACAAATTATATAGAAATTCCATATTCTTGCAAATTAAATTGGACTATGAGTCAGAAAATTTATACCAATAATTAGCAAGACAACTGGAATAAAATAAATAAAAATCAAGTTGAAAAACATTTTATTATTAACTTTGGTTTGGTTAATTTTCCATATGCCTACAATATTTTAAAACCATCTGATATTAAGTAACCTATTATAAACAATTTATAAACTGATATAGTAGGACTAATATTTTTATATATATTACAATGCTGAATAATGGAAAGATTTAAGTTTTAATATTATGTCGTCAGGGATTTCATGAATATTGTGACCATTCAAACATTACTGAATAATCATAATACAAATTACCCGTCATATTTGACGGACTGTTAGCTAGTTATTTAATAGTCGGAATAATTAATCCGACTAATTATTCGGATTGGTGATCAGGCCTATCACCAGATCCCATTGAAGAAGGAGTCCCGACATGTCACCAGCTTTTGTGTGCCATGGAATCTGTATCAATTCACGCGTGTGCCAATGGGAATTGCCGTGGGAGCTCAAACCCTGACACGCTTGTTGGATTCTGTTGGCCAGCTCTTGAGTGTTTCTTGGGTCTTCCTTTCCGCTGTTCCTTTGAGCCTGACTCTGCCTTCGACTCGCTTCCCAAGCGCTTTGCCCTGTCGAAGTTGTTAAGTCCGGTTTCAAAATGGTAAACCGGCACCATAATCACCATAATCTTGAACGAATCAGTGGTTAATCACATATAACACCGTTTTCTCTATGATGCGCTTTGTTAGATTTTTTGCAGAAGATCGGTAAGCATTAAAACTAGCATGCCTAAAAGAACACAAATCCTAATAAGGAATTCTGAAATTCCTAAATTAAAGATTTTTCGGTCATATAAATATTTGAAACAAATTATATGTAACAAAGCAAAATACGAGTAATAATAACATCATAAGTAACATTGGATTTTGTTGAAAAATATTTCAAAAAGTAAATAACAAATATTTGTTAGTATAAAAAATTAATTTAATTAATTTTAACTAAATTAATTTAACAATCAGAGGCTATTCATTAGCTGTGCGAATGTTTTTATTAAGAACCATGCATGCATTTTATGTGTAGTTAATTTGCGTTTAAGGCTAGATTTTCGTTGCGTTAATGAGAAACGTAATGTTAATTTTTGAAATGGCTTAAGCGTCTAATGTTAAATTTGTAAAATTTTAAGCTCAGTTTTCATACGGTGCTTATATTAGTAATCTTTCCAAGTCATCTCACATTTTATTGCAATATTTATTGATTTTCCCACACACATTCATCAAGTATCTCAAATAAATTAAATTAACATTTTAAAATCAAATTATTGTTTTTAATCTTCACATTATTATATAATTCAGAATGCTGGGTTCCACCGCATTCAAAAAGGCATGCGTTTTAATATAATTTGAATCTTACATCCGTTGAATCTTCCCTTGCAGTTGAAATTAATGAACTATTTTAATGTTAATGTGAAAAAGTCAGCAAATATTTCCTTTTCATCGTGTAATCTCTTTGAATCAGAATTGGGGAAATAAACAATCAATTCTCTTAGGTGATGAACTTGAAATAAATTGAATAGTATTTTAGTCTAGGCAGCTAAATATTAGTTAAATAACAGGAAAAGAGACACACTGTGTCATAAAAATATTATTGGTTAAGATTTTTATATGATTTGATTACACTCATTTTTTTGTGTGTGAATGAGGCGGGAATCCTACGTTGTGTAGAGGTAGGGACTGGCCTGTTACCCAGCACTATACCCAGGCTCTCCAGGCTTTTCCGTCAGGAACAGATTGCCACATTATTTCGGGGTTAAAATTTCTCAATAGACTAGCTTTCTTTAAATTACTAAACAATACTCATTGTAATTACAGCTTTGCATAGGTCACAACTGATATATAATATATAATTAAGATACATTTTTGTAGAGATTAATGCCTTGTTGATTGTGATACTTGACATAGCCTTTGCATTTTTTAAGTTAGACTATAGGTTAAACTGTGAAGTATTTGGACTGTTGACTATCAAAATGTTAAAAAAATGCCACTGTCGTAAAGAAACCAAACAAAATTTTTTTGAGAAATTCGAGTGTCTACTAGTTAAACTAAATTATTTTGATGTTTTGTATCAGATTTCCCCAAAATTTTAGAAATTTCAACTGTCGTTGAACGTTTCACATAGGTAGGCTCCTATATATAACGGGCTTTATTGAGATTCTAATTAAAGATTTAAACTAATAAGTAAATTACAACGATAAGAATATATTTTCAATATATGTATTTGTATTGAATTTCTTCCTTTACAAGATACATCGTTACATACAGTTGGTTTGTAGAAAAACATTATAATAAGGGATACCTGGTGTTTTTATCCCCAACCTTATCATATGCGTGAAATTGCTTTTGAGATATGCTTCTGATTGCTACCTACATAGACTACATAGACAAACCACCCAAGAACATATCCAATTTGAATACCAATGAGGAATATAATACACGGCCCTAACCTATGTTTACTGAATTATCTGAGCTTCCACCGCCTCCGAGTTACCGGCTCCCTCGCTCGCGTCCGGTCAGATTTTTATTACGAGATAACCGGCAGAAAATTACATTTAATTCGGTGTCATTAAATATATTAACACGGGGTACGGGGTACCGGGGGGCGAGACGCCATTGGAGGGCGGCGGGCCAATGGCGCGGCGGCCGCCATATTGTATTGTAATGGAACAATCTGAATACACGCGAGCCTGGGGCAGCGACAAGATCGGCCTCTCAACACATAATGGGCGAATTGCCGAGGAAATTACGATAATTCTGGTTCCGAGAAGCGGTCGCCCCTTGTCCTCGCCGCGTGGGAATAGGCACGGGGGCGCCGCGCCGGGGGCTCCTCCCGGGGGCTGAGGGCGCCACGGTGGGGCGGTCGTGGGATGAGTCCAATACTGGGGGTGTTTACAGTATACAAGGCGTGAAAATATTTTTGATTCTCTTTGATGTTTATCTAATTTTGAATATTATAATAACACTCGCCTACGGCTCGATGGGGGCTCCGCCCCCATGCCCCCTTAAAGGTTGCCCTAAATTTGTAGAATAATTAAAAGTCAAGTAAGTATGTAATAGGTTACTTCCACGGAAGAGCTAGACATTAAAGACAGCAACAAAACGGTTTAATACACAAAATTCACAATCAATAGTAAAAAAAATTTCAAAATCGCCTATGGATCCGTTTTAATACCACTTAGTAAAAATTGAAATTGAAATTTTGTAATTACGCCCCTTTTTAAGGGTGAAGGGGATGAGATGCTACATAATCTCAAAGGGCCGAGCTTGTGGAGCACCTAAAAATAATATAATCCTGACAAAACATATATCGGTATGGCAGTACTTTTACCGGATCAAACAAAATCACAAAAAGCTATAAATTAGAAAATGTATATAATTTCGTATTTTCACAGTTTTTTTAACAACTACTATACTGAAATTGACCAATGGCTGCACCTATAGTAATAAGACCTAGATATAAATGAATGAATGAATAAATGAATAAATGATTTATTTCCTCAAAATACTTAGTACTAGGAACAAAACAAGATCATAGAAGCGCTAAAATCTAGACTAACATAAAGAAATTCCTGTTACAAAAATGTATATACAATTTCAAGAGGAAAATAGGGTCCCAAAGGCAAAGCCTGATTAGGGATTCCATCAGATAAGTTTATTATTAGATAAGAGTTCATACTCGGTGGCAGACACTAAAAATAAGTATTATTATTATTATGGGATTGTAATAAGTAATTATTACAATCCCATATATTCATTTATAACTACACTTCTAGATTTTTGGCATGAAAAAACAAAATAATTAACTGAAACTTATCCTTCGTGAATTTAAATATAGATAAAATACTTAATTGAGAAAATAATGTTTTAAGTATTATTTTCATTTAACAAACTAAAATGACAATACTCTACTTTTTCTTTGTATAATGAAGCTTAAAGAAACTTATTGATATACTAACATACCACAGTAATGTACATTATAAAAGCAAATAAATTTCTTACTGAATAATAGTTAAAAGATCCTCAACACTACTTCTATCCATACTTAAGAGCCAATCTTTGACACTTTTGATGAATTTATTTAACTTTTTTATCTCTTTTATATTTTGCGGCAATTTATTAAAAAGTCTTGGTGCTGCGAAGTTAAATGTTTTAGTGTAAAAAAGTTAAATTTGGTTTATAGTATAAATATGGTCATAGTATAATCTAAATTTGTGGCTTCTATGTGTCATAACAGTAAACGAAAAATGTTGAAATAGAGCAATTGTTGTGAAATAATTTCGATATCGTGAAAGTACGCTCCTTTTTAAGGGTGAAGGGGGTGAGATACTGCCAAATTGCAAAGAACCGAACTTGTAGCGCGTCCTAAATAGAACAAATTACTGGCGAAATATAAATCAATATGGCAGTATATTTTTTAGTATAAAGTAATTTACAAACACTTTACATAAAAAATTTCAATAATTTCGTGTTTTTTTTTCAGCTGTTTTGTCTTAACTTTGATTGAAATAGACCAATGGCTGCTAAAATAGTAAGAACTAGTTGGGTCTATAATATTTACTAAGTTTAAGGCATCTGTGCTCCATAATAGTAAATAAAAAATATTAAAATAGCGAATCGTTTGTGGAAGAAGAAATAAAGTTTGAAATTACGCTTCTTTTGAAGGGTGAAGGGGGTGAGATACGACAAAATGTCATAGACCCAAACTTGTAGAGCGTCTATAATAGAATACCGTATAGTAATGGCAAAACATATATCAATATAGCAGTATATTTACCAAGTTAAAGTGAATTACGAATACTTTACATGAACAAATGTTAAAAATTTTGTGTTTTTACATTTTTTTGGACTAAAATTCGATTGAAATATGCAAAAAGCTACTACTATTGAAAGAACCTGTTGAGGTCATAATATAAATAGAAATTCATGCATATATATTACATAACAGTAACTAAAAATAACAAAATAGCGCAATTAAAAAAAAAAATTGAAATTCTGAAAGTACACTTCTTTTTGAGAGTGAAGGGGGTGAGATACGGCAAAATTGCATAGGACTGAACTTGTAGAGCGTCTAAAATAAAATATAATACTGGCAAAATAATATACAAATTTTGCAGTACATTTGCCAGGATAAAGTAATTTACAAACACTTGACACGAAAATAGGTTAAGAATTCATTGTATTTTTAACTTTTTTAATTTAATTTTGATTGAAATTGACCAATTGATGCCACTATGGTAATATATAGCCAAGGCTAAAATATGTACAAAATTTCAGGCATCTGAGTGTCATATTAGTAAATAAAAAATATTGAAATAGCGAAATTTTTGTGAATTAATTCAGAAATTTTGAAAGTACGCCCCCTTTTAAGGGTGAAGGGAGTGAGATACGGCAAAATTGCATTGGATCAAATTTGTAGAGCGTCTAATTCCCAACTAACGATTTTTCCTCAGATTTGAGGTAGGACTCCTCGTTCAAAAGTTACAGCGAAAATAAAAAAACCCTCACATATTCAGATTACCGATGTCATCCCTTTTAATTTTTTTGAGGGGGTTAAAATTTGAAAATACTATGTTTTGGGATTTTCCCTTTTTATTGACCATACAAACTACGTGTGTACCAAATTTCAAGTTTCTAGCTTATCCGGAAATCCAAAATACTTTGTATACGTGATCAGTGAGTCAGTGAGTCAGTTTCACATCGGGTTGTATAGTATTTAGACTCACCTACGGCTCGATGGGGGCTCCGCCCCCATGCCCCCTTTATAGTTCTCTAGTTCTCTCTGATTAATTAAAGTTTTTAACTTAATATCAAACACATAGCAAAGCTAAGCACGCTAAGATAGTCTAAGCAGCTAAAGATACGCCAATATGTTTCATGCTTAATGTTTTGCTGGTGTCAAAGTATGTCTCTTAAAACACCCGCTTCTTACATATTACCATCAGTTTGGAAGTTAAAACTCAAGAGGAATCATCTGTGTTGGGGGGTTTTAAAAATATTTTATGAAATCTCCTAATTCGTTCATAATTTATAAAGTCTCACGGGTTACCAACCACAATTTAAATCGTTTAGATCGACCTTGAGAATTGGCTTTAGATTCGTCAAAATGTTAAGTCCAAAAATGTAGTTCATTTCAAGATACGTTTGATAAAACATCAAGTTTAATTCCTATTACTAAAAGTATGATTTTTCAAACTTAAAGTAGAAAAACCGTCATATCACAATAAGATTCAATTAATCCAAAGGTTAATTGCAATTGAAATTTTTAAAGTACTCCCCATTTTTTAGGGTGAAGGGGGTGAGAAGCTACAAAATCTCAAAACTCCGGGCTTGTAGATCATCTAAAAATAATATATTCCTGACAAAACATATATCAGTTTGGCAGTACTTTTACCGGGTCAAACGAAATCACAAAAAAAACTATAAATGAAAAAATGTTAATAATTTCGTATTTTCAAATTTTTTTTACAATCTTAGACTGAAATTGGCCAATAACTGCTTCTATAGTAAGACCTAGATATGATCATAATGTATACTAAATTCGTGGCATGAATGTGCCATAATAGCAAATGAAAAATATTGAAATACAGCAATTGTTGTGAAAGAATTTAGTAATTGTGAAAGTACGCACCTTTTTTGGGGGAAGGGGGTGAGATACGCCAACATATGGAATCACCAAGCTTGTAGAGCGTCTATGATAGAATATATTAATGGCAAAACATATACCAATATTTCAGTACATTTACCAGTGAATTACAAACACTTAACTTGGAAACTGTTAAGAATTTTGTGTTTTTACAACTTTTTTGGGATAAACTTCGACTGATATTGACAAAAAGCTACTACTATAGAAATAACCTGTTGAGTTCATAATAGAAATACAAATTCATGCATATATGTTACATAATAGTAAATAAAAATAACAAAATAGCGCAATTTTTGCGTAAAGATGTCTTAATTTTGAAAGTACGCCCTCTTTTAAGGGTGAAGGGGGTGAGATACGCCAAAATGTCACAGGACCAAACTTGTAGAGCGTCTATAATAGAATATATTAATGGCAAATTATATATCAAGATAGCAATATATTTACCAGGTAAAAGTGAATTACTAACACATTACGTGAAAAAATGTTAACAACGTTGTGTTTTTACAATTTTTTGCACTAAACTTATATTGAAATTGGCAAATGGCTACTACTATAGGAAGAACCTGTTGAGGTCACAATATAAATAGATATTCATGCATATATGTTACATAATAGTAGATAAAAAATATCAAAATAGCGCAATTTTTCGAAAAATTTTAGAAATATTGAAAGCACGCCCATTTTTAATGGTGAAGGGGGTGAGATACGCCAAAATGTCGAAGGCCAAACTTGTACAGCGTCTATAATAGTATATAGTAATGGCAAATTATATATCGAAATAGCAATATATTTAATAGGTTAAAGTGAATTACTAACACATTACATGAAAAAATGTAAATAATTTTGTGATTGTACCATTTTTTTTTGGACTAATCTTCGATTGAAATAGGCAAATAGCTACTACTATAGAAAGGACCTGTTGAAGTCATAATATAAACAGAAATTCATGAATATATGTTACATAATAGCAAATAAAGATAACAAAATAGCGGAATTATTTCGAAAATTTTTAGAAATTTTGAAAGTACACCCCTTTTTAAGGGTGAAGGGGGTCAGATACGGCATAATTTCACAGGACCAAACTTGTAGAAGTTTAATTCCAAACCAACGATTTTCCCTCAGATTTGAGCTAGGACCTCTCGTTGAGACGGACCTCTAGGGATGAGATACAGTAAAATGTCATAGGACTTAACTTGTAGAACTTTTAATTCCCAACGAACGATTTTTCCTCAGATTTGAGCTAGGACCTCTCGTTCAAAAGTTATAGCGAAAATAGAAAACCCTTACATATGCAGTTTACCGATGTCATCCCTTTTTATTTTTTTGAGAGGGTTAAAATTTGAAAATTCAATGTTTTGGGATTTTCCCTTCGTGTTGACCATACAAACGACGTGTGTACAAAATTTCAAGTTTCTAGCTCAACCGGAAGTCCAAAATACTTTGTATACATGATCAGTCAGTCAGTTTCACATCGGGTTGTATAGTTATTAGATAAACATTCTATCATAAAAAATCAATGGGGTGCCTCAAGGATCGGTTACCGGGCCCATTAATGTTACCATACAAAATACCATAGTTTGTATAAACTGCGCAGATCGAATAACTACAGAAATAACGGAATAGAACTGATAACTAGGAATGACGAATATTCTCTCCTTAGTGTTGTCGACCCAGGAACCGAAGTCATATTCAGACTTTTAAAGACAATTCACAACACTAACGCTGGTCAGTTGCTGTATATAGTGAAAAATTCCCAAACCATGACTTAACTTTATAAAAAAAAACTTGTTTACTTACTTCAAGCTGACCCGTCGCGCGTTATTGTGAACTCTAGATAACTTAGTTAGTGTAGGCTAGAGTAAAAAAGATAAAGGAAACAAAAATAATATATTTTTAACATTTTTAGTTATTTTTATTCCCTTGAGGGTTTAAGGGAAATTATTGTTCATCTATGTAGAGGTACTGATACTTAACAGGGTTTGTAGCTTAAAAGTTCGTCATGTGCAATTGGTCAAATCAGAAACAATTTTCCAAATTCGATTGAGTTTGTAACTTACCGTATGAAATGAAAAATTATATTCAAACATTTTAATCCTGGTATGAACTATAGTCATACTATGTTTCTATTCGGATGATAAACACAACAAAAATAGTTTAAATTGGTTTTCTTGATTCGTATTTCTAGAATAAGAATAATAACTTTTATTTCTCCATAACAATACAAAATATCACGCTGTTCGAAAAAATTTTTAAAGCAAAACAAGATGAATTACATTGGAATGAAGTTGTACCAGGCCTTGCCGGAAAAACTACAAGAAATACAAAACATTAAAAAATTTAAAACAGAAGTTAAGAAATACTTGGTGGAATCCAGTTTTTACGATGTTGACAGTTACCTTAATGGTAATAATACTAATATAAATTAGACTAAGTTATTCTTTGTTGTGCTAACCTTGACCTATCCAATTCCTTATGGCAAAGGACTACGGATGGAATCATCATGTATCATGTATGTATGTAATTAAATTTTTTACTTAATTCATCAATATGTGTAGAAACATTTAATTTGTGGTCTATGGTGATTCCTAAAAATTTGCAAAATATTATTTCCTTTGAGTTAAAATTTAGGTTAGAATCATTTTTTTCAAATTTGATGATTTGTGTTTTGTTTTACTAAGCAAGAGACCATTTTTTCTAAAGCAATCACTTAGTTTTAAATGCACTCACTAACATTCATATCTAATATTCTAAGGCTCCTCTCTCTTACAATCAAGGAAGTGTCATCGGCATACTGG
Organism: Neoaliturus tenellus; assembly: GCA_030545055.2. NCBI lineage: Eukaryota > Metazoa > Arthropoda > Insecta > Hemiptera > Cicadellidae > Neoaliturus > Neoaliturus tenellus. Next base: position 19,948 of record JAQYXR010001425.1, on the reverse strand, counting down.
ATGGAATTAGAAAATTTAGAATTTATATTTTTTGGTAAGTCTGCTACATATATTTAGTCTGCTTTCACACTGGCGACTTTTGCGGCAGCTACAATTGTCGCTGTCGTTGTTTACGCCACCAGCTGCATTTTGGATTATTGAAACAAGATTCTATGTTCGGTTGTGTAGATAATTTAGTTGCTTTTCTTATCACTGTCGCGTTGTTATCGTTCATATGTTTTAGTAAAAATCATAAATAATTTTACATTGTAAATTATGAAATATCCAAAGACCTACAAAACATTAAAATGTCTTTATATAATGTTTTATATAATAAAAAATATTTTTATATAAATCAAACAAAATAGACGATTGCTAGTGTTTAATAAGTATATGACAATAAGCTATAATGTAGTGCTTTATATAAAAACGATTGGACTAACATTTCGAGGTTGTCTGCCGTTATGTTAATTATGTATCTTTCACTACGATAACTGTATGCATATTCATTATAATATTGCTTCCCTAAGTGTATTCAAGATTTTAAATATCTACGTACTGGTGGTTTCGTCCACAAATATCATATTGACAGTAAACTCTTTAGAAAACTCCGCCGGCGGGTCCAGAATAATTGATTGTAGACTTAAAAATAATACTTCCTCTTTGTTAGAATAGAATTTTAAAAGTAATTTTGTGGATCAGTATATGAATATCCAGGTGAAGCTCATCTCCCTTGAGCTTTTCAACACCTTGACATCTTCTGGGCTCATAAAGCAAGTCGACCGCAACTTATCTATCTGCTGGACTGCGTCTAAATCCCCTACGCCAATCATCCATCAAGCCCATTTCAAATTCAAAATTGAAGGTTTCTCTTGGGTTTGGAGCTTTTGGATTGCAAAAGACCTGTGTTTTCCTGTCACCTTGCGAGCGGACTTTATTCAGCGCACTGGGTTGATTTTGGATTCAGGTAGAGGCCAGTGATACTTCAGGTTTTCTCGACTGGTGTCTATCCCTTCCTCTGACAGTGTGGCTGTGTTCGCTGCTGCGGTCAAGCCTGACGCAGACAGCGAGGCCACACCTGATCCGTTCATTAAGGCATCTGACTCAGGCGGAGGTGGACGCCATCAGAAAGCTCTGCAACCGTTTTCCTAACGTGCTGACGCCAAAACAGCTGATAACCGACCTCTTAGAATATAAAATTCGTTTGACGGACACCTGACCGGTAAGACCCCACCTTTATAAACTGGCTCCACCTAAGATGGAAACCCTACGTGGTATCATCAATGACTTTCTCGAAAATGGGGTGATCGAGCTTTGGCGTTCAAGCTTTCCTTGTGCCGAAGCCGAATGGCAGGTATCGCATGGTGCTTGACTACATAAATTTGAACTCAAAAATTGAATTTGACTCTGTACCTCTTCCTGATTTGCACTCCTCTCTTTCCGTTGGTTCGGTAAGGCCAAATATTTCTCCGTTTCCGATCTCAACCAGGCTTATAATCAGATCCCATATTGAAGGCTGAGTCTAGACAACTGCTTTCTGTGTTTCGTGGAATCTTTATCAGTTCATTAGAGTTCCAATGGGCCTAGCTGTGGGGGCTCAGACTCTCACCCGACTTCTGGATTAAATTTTTCAAGATGTCAAATTCAAATTTCTTTTCAACTACCTGGACGACCTTCTGGTGTACAGTGAGAGTTTCGATGACCACCTAATTCATCTTGAGGAAGACATGGACAGATTGCTTAGGGCAGGCCTTACCGTCAACCCGGACAAAGTCAGCTTTGCCCAAGCTGAGATTTCGTTTTTTGGGTCATCTGGTGTCTTCCAAGGGCGTCCGCATTGATCCCGGCTAGGACCCAGGCTATCAGGGAGTTTCCTCCTCCTAAAGATGCAAAGTTTTCACGCAAAGTTTGACGTTTGTAGGCATGGTAGGTTTTTTCCGGCACTTCATCCCCAACATCGCTGAGTTGGCGGCCCCTCTTAATGCTCTCTGGAAGAAGGGTGCCAAGTTTGTTTAGGGTGAAGCTGAGCAGACGTCCTTCGAGCTCTTCAAGAAGACCATCTTGCAAATCGATCAAGTTGAAAGACATTCATCGCGGTCTTTTTTTTAATTTACTATCGGTCACATAACAGTAGGAATGGGGAACTCTACCTTTGCCTATTCCATTAAATCATAATTATTACAAACGCCAAATTAATTAACAAATATATGCTTTATTTATGATTAATATTAAAACTCACATTTGTATGTAATATTCGTAATATTGCTCTCTTTTTGTGAAATGCCAACCACTGATCTTCAATTTTATGCCAAAATTATCATTTAACTATTATATACAGGTATAATAATATTTTTAGTTCATGAAATCATCAGCATGACCAATACCTCCTAATTACTCTAGGAGGTGTTGGCATGACTCGACTACTTATAATTTAGGCAATCTTCATTTAAAGGCTTATGAATTAACCATTAATGATACTGTCTTCAAAAACAGGTGATACAAGAAACATTTAACTGACTATAACGTCTTCTAATGAATATATTTGAAAACAAATTGATTATTTAATTTAACACCAGTTGTGCTGCATGTCAAAAACGCCACCTGGCTACAAGTGGCACGCCACTTGCGACAATAATCGCCAATGTGAACGTACACATTTGATTCAATGCTTTTTCAAAATGCGCGACCACTTGCTGCCGGCGTCAGCTGTTTTTGACTTTTGCTTCAGCTACAATTGTCGCTGTCGTTGTTTACGCCACCAGCTGCATTTTGGATTATTGAAACAAGATTCTATGTTCGGTTGTGTAGATAATTTAGTTGCTTTTCTTACCACTGTCGCGTTGTTATCGTTCATATGTTTTAGTAAAAATCATAAATGATTTTACATTGTAAATTATGAAATATCCAAAGACCTACAAAACATAAAATGGCTTTATATAATGTTTTATATATAATAAAAAAAATATTTTTATAAATCAAACAAAATAGACGATTGCTAGTGTTTAATAATTATATGACAATAAGCTATAATGTATTGATTTATATAAAAACGATTGGACTAACATTTCGAGGTTGTCTTCCGTTATGTTAATTATGTATCTTTCACTACGATAACTGTGTGTATATTCATTATAATATTGCTGCCCTAAGTGTATTCAAGATTTTAAATATCTACGTACTGGTGGTTTGGTCCACAAATATCATATTGACAGTAAACTCTTTAGAAAACTCCGACGGCGGGTCCAGAATAATTGATTGCAGAATTAAAAATAATGCTTCCTCTTTCATAGAATAGAATTTTAAAAGTAATTGGGTGGATCAGTAAATGAATATCCAGGTGAAGCTCATCTCCCTTGAGCTTTTCAACACCTTGTCATCTTCTGGGCTCATAAAGCAAGTCGACCGCAACTTATTTATCTGCTGGACTGAGTCTAAATCCCCTATGCCAATCATCCATCAAGCCCATTTGAAATTCAAAATTGAAGGGTTCTCTTGGGTTTGGAGCTTTTGGATTGCAAAGGACCTGTGTTTTCCTGTCACCTTTTGAGCGGACTTTATTCAGCGCACTGGGTTGATTTTGGATTCAGGTAGAGGCCAGTGATACTTCAGGTTTTCTCGGCTGGTATCTATCCCTTCCTCTGACGGTGTGGCTGGGTTCGCTGCTGCAAGCCTGACGCAGACAGTGAGACCACACTTGATCCGTTCATCTGACTCAGGCGGAGGTGGACGCCATCAGAAAGCTCTGCAACCGTTTTCCTGACGTGCTGACGCCAAAACTGGTGATAACCGACCTCTTAGAATATAAAATTCGTTTGACGGACACCTGGCCGGTAAGACCCCACCTTTATAAACTGGCTCCACCTAAGATGGAAACCCTGCGTGGTATCATCAATGACTTTCTCGAAAATGGGGTGATCGAGCTTTGGCGTTCAAGCTTTCCTTGTGCCGAAGCCGAATGGCAGGTATCGCATGGTGCATGACTACAAAAATTTAAACTCAAAAATTGAATTTGACTCCTGTACCTCTTCCTGATTTGCACTCCTCTCTTTCCGTTGGTTCGGTAAGGCCAAATATTTCTCCGTTTCCGATCTCAACCAGGGTTATAATCAGATCCCATATTGAATGCTGAGTCTAGACCACTGCTTTCTGTGTTTTGTGGAATCTTTATCAGTTCATTAGAGTTCCAATGGGCCTAGCTGTGGGGGCTCAGACTCTCACCCGACTTCTGGATTAAATTTTTCAAGATGTCAAATTAAAATTTCTTTTCAACTACCTGGACGACCTTCTGGTGTTGAGAGTTTCGATGACCACCTAATTCATCTTGAGGAAGACATGGACAGATTGCTTAGGGCAGGCCTTACCATCAACCCGGACAAAGTCAGCTTTGCCCAAGCTGAGATTTCGTTTTTTTTGGGTCATCTGGTGTCTTCTAAGGGGGTCTGCATTGATCCAGCTAGGACCCAGGTCATCAGGGAGTTTCCTCCTCCTAAGATGCAAAGTTTCACGCAAAGTTTGACGTTTGTAGGCATGGTAGGTTTTTACCGGTACTTCATCCCCAAAATCGCTGAGTTGACGGCCCCTCTCAACGTTCTCTGGAAGAAGGTTGCCAAGTTTGTTTAGGGTGAAGCTGAGCAGACGTCCTTCGAGCTCCTCAAGAAGACCATCTTGCAAATCGATCAAATTGAAAGACATTCATCGCTGTCTTTTTTTTTCAAAATTTACTATCGGTCACATAACAGTAGGAATGGGGAACTCTATCTTTGCCTATTCCATTAAATCATAATTATTACAAACGCCAAATTAATTAACAAATATATGCTTTATTTATGATAATATTAAAACTCATATTTGTATGTAATTTAATTATGTATATTTGTATGTAATATTGGTAATATTGCTCTTTTTTGTGAAATGCCAACCACTGATTTTCAATTTTATGGCCAAAATTATCATTTAACTATTATATACATGTATAATAATATTTTTAGTTCATAAAACTATCAGCATTACTCGACTACTTATAATTTATTCAATCTTCATTTAAAGGCTTATGAATTAACCATTAATGATACTGTCTTCAAAAACAGGTGATACGAGAAACATTTAACTGACTATAACGCCATCTAATGAATATATTTGAAAACAAATTGATTATTTAAATTAACACCAGTTGTGCTGCATGTCAAAAACGCCACCTGGCTACAAGTGGCACGCCACTTGCGACAATAATCGCCAATGTGAACGTACCCATTTGATTCAATGCTTTTTCAAAACGCGCGACCACTTGCTGCCGGCGTCAGCTGTTTTTGTCGCCAGTGTGAAAGCAGCCTAAGAAAAGAATTGGTCCTAATATTGATATTTGAGGGCACCCAATTTTATTCAATTCCATTCTGATTCATAAGTTGTGTATTGGTCATGTATCTGTACCTTTTGAAAACGGGTTTCAAAGTAAGATTTGAAGATGTTATTGGATATACCTCTGATTCCACAATTTTCCATCTTCTTCATTAATATACTTCTTTTGATTGTGTCAAAGGCTTTGGTCAAATCACAAAAAATACCAGCAGATGAAGTTTTTGAATCAATTTTTTTTATACGATCAGTAAAATTTGCAATTGCATCTATAGTAGATAAATTTTCTCTAAAGCCAAATTGTTCCTTATTAATTATTTTGTGTTTCTGTTAAAATGAAGTCTGTTAAAAATTATTCTCTCTAATAGCTGTGAAAAAACTGAGAGTATAGAGATTGGACGGAAGTCATCCAAGTGTTTGTTTTAGTTCTTTGGAATAGTTTTAATGAGAGAGTATTTTAAAAGATCTGGAAATACTCCCAATGTTAAGCATTGGTTGAATATATTGGCTAAGCGAGGGGCTAAAACTTTGCCAACATGTTTTATTAAGGGTGCGCTCTACCTCGGCATCAAAATCGTCGAGCGAGACTGTTAACTGCCGCTATAATAGGCCGTGGAAACTCACGTTTTGGGGAACAGGGGAACCTCGTCCCACCCAGCGGACCTTTTATTTTCAAGTTTGTTTACTGCGAATACTATTTCATGAGAATCTACTGGACAAAAAATAGTGATTCTTTTATGTGACTACAGTAATTTTTTGAAAATTAAGGGCCTCGCTGGTATCAGTGTTGAGGTCTAATCTATACACTCAATTATCAATCTGACATCGACGAAAACTGCACTATAGTCTAGTCTAGTCTATACAATTTAGTTTAATCATATAGAAGTGACGCCAGTTAGTACCCTATATCTTTATAGTAGTTACACTTTTAACTGATGTCATTATTTACAGTAATAATTATCAAATTAACCCAAAACCCCTTGGAAAGAATTAACGTAACCAGCTGTTCATTTAAATTTCGTTAAAAACCAACCACCATTGGTTTTAAGTAGGATAAACCATTCAAATACTTAAAATACGTTATTAATTTTAAGAAAACAGTCCGCAGGATGCATTGTTGCCAAATCTATCCTAAATGTATTTTTATACATGTTAATCATTCATGGTTTAATATACATGGTAATAATAACCATAAAACATACATACATACATATATAGATACATATCCCTCGGCGCTCAGTAATCCACCGAAGCGGCGTTGAGCTTGTCATTTCTTGTCTGACGGGGTCAGGACAATCTGGCTTAGGCTTAAGGTAGTTGGTTCAAGTAGGTAAAGGACCGGATGGCCATGTCAGTGGAAGTGGTAGGTCACTTTCCCAACTCCAGAAAGCTTTCAATATTATAAAAACTATGTTGAACAAGGTATGATTTTAGCCTCTTTTTAAAAACTGCTATCTTTGAAATGGTTTGAATCGCACTTGGCAGAGCTTGAAAGAGCTTTTTCCCTATATATTCCGGTTTGCGTTCATATATTGACAATTTGTGAAGTTCTGAGAAGTTTGATTTAAAACGAGTGTTGTACTTGTGATCTTTTTTGGTTGGGAGTTTATTTTCCTTTTTAATGTACATTATACTTTCAAAAATAAAAAGGTTTGGAACAGTTAAAATGTTTAGCTGCCTATAAGTGTCCTGACAGTGAGACCCTGGGGGCAACTTGGCCATAGCCCTTATTGCCTTTTTTTGAAGAAGAAAAATCTTTTTGAGATTTCCTTTGGTTGAGCCCCAAAGGATTATTGAATAGTTTATATGTGTTTCAAAGAGGGAAAAATAAACAGTCCTTGCCAAGTGATTGTTGTTAAATTTACATACTTGTCTCAAGATAAATAGGCCCTTTGCTAGTCTACCCTGAAGCCACCCAACATGCTCATTCCAGGTCATGCCCTCGTCCAACCTCACTCCCAAGAAGTCGGCCGTCTCCACATTTGCTATTTCGTCTTCGCCAATGAATAGGCTAGGAGGGGTTGTTTTGGAATGTATTTTTTTCTGGTGTGTTTGAATGTGTAGAAAGTGTGTTTTGGTCGGGTTTAGTGAATGTTCAGAGAAGTATTGTGTTAATTGGTTTGCAATCTGGTGTGATTCTATTTCTAGCTGTTGAGGTTTTTTGTTTTTTGTAAAAATTGTTGTGTCATCTGCAATCTGAAAAAGACTCTGGACTGGAATAGTTTGTGAGATGTCGTTGATGTATATAATGAAAAAAAAAAAACGGTCCTAGTATTGAGCCTTGCGGAACTCATGAAACTACTGTTTTAAGTGTGGATTGAAAACTTTTTATTCTATTTTTTGATTTGTGTTGTATTTCTGTCATTTGTGTTCTATTTGTGAGATATGATTTTAATAATTTTAGGGCTGATCCCTGAAATCCTGAATTTTCTAACTTCACAAGCAGGAGCGATATATCGACGCAGTCGAAGGCCTTGGACAAGTCGGCGAAACAGCCTATCACCGACTCGTCCCCCTCCGCCGCGTCGATACAACCGCTAATGAAGTCAACCAACGCTAATTTTGTTGATTTTCCCCTCCTAAACCCGTACTGTCTCAGACTCAACAATTTGTTTTCTTCTAAAAAATCTGTCATTTCATCGCAAACAATTTTCTCCAGTATTTTAGAGACGGCTGGTAGGAGTGAGATCGGACGATAGTCACTTACCATCGTCTCCCTTCTTGAATATTGGTCGAACCACCGAGATCTTACAGCTATTTGGAAAGCAACCATAACTTACCATATTATTGGAAATGGCTAAAAGAGGCTTAACTATTTCTAACCTACAAAACTTGAGAACCTTCATACTGATTTGGTCTGCTCCGCTTGAGGTTTTGGGTTGGAACTTATTTATTGTGTCCAGTAATTTCTGCTCAGTAATACATGTAAAAATGACAAAATTGCAGGGGAGAGGGAGTAGGGGGAGACATAGCTATTAAAATTTACGTTGGACTATTTTCGTGAACCTTGTACCTTGTATCGCACCCATAACACATTTATTTCTTTATGTAATCATCTGACATATTAAAATGATTTTGTTCATTGGAATATCATTGAAATTTGCAAGGCCACTGAGTAATGGATGATTTGAAGAACGTGGGTATGTCAACCTTTCTTCTAGATCCAACTATAGATGCACCAAATTTTAGCCTAATTCCCCCACTAGTTTTCTTGTTTATAAAGGACATACATATAAAATATACATATATAAAAAGTTTGTACATAAGTTTTTATGGTTGTTTATCCGTAAATATTTTGCATTTTCCTATACGCTTGGTTAATGTAAACATCTATTTATTTGTAAAAGTAACACATTTAGCTAAGAAGACATTTGAAAGCCATTTTCCCAATTTTCCTTTGTAATGTCTCTCAGTGATTTATGAACTTGTGGTTCCTGTAAAAATATTGACTTTCCGAGGCATTTCTTTAATGCATTTTAGAGGTAATGTATATAGATTTAGTTCAGTATAATGTTTCGATTTCTTACGCAGATGTATTATTTATTCTTTGAATATCCTACCACTCCATTTAGTAATTTATTGATAAGTTGTAGCTCCATGTAAGTTGTTTTACAATACATTTACATGGTTAAGATTTATAGTAAAAATGGTTAAATCTTGTATGATGATAATATTGAGTTTCATTTTGGAAAGGTGTTCTTTTGTAAATTTAACTGACTCAAAATCGTAATGTCTGTCTTTGTTTCTTTTCCAATTAGATTTTAGCTCAAGGTTTTCAAAGTTGTTTGTGTCATTAGTTTTGATTCATTGATTTACCACAAAGTAAATGTCGATGGAAATAACTGAGAAAGTTAAACAACTGGCTCAACGCGCAGTTAAAAATGGTAACACACACATAACCGCTTCTTAAAAACTGCTTAGCCTATATTGGAAAGGTCTAATATTTTCAACCATTAAACATTACTTTTACATTAATTTGACATTTTACACACTATATATCAAATCCTAATTTGTATGCTTTATCTAAATTAAACTACAAACATGTGACTAAGCAAAACTGATAAAAATATCCGTTTCCTTAGTGTGTATGGTGAAAAGACTTGTCCCCCTAAGTCCACGTCCACGCTTTAATTACCGTATGTAGGTATGCAAGAATACATTTTGTCAATACCAAAGTCAGTTAGTTTAAAGCAATTGTTTCGTTTATTTTTTTATGTTTAGGACATATCCAGGGTATCCCAGAACTTTTTGGAACAATTCTGTATATTCATTCTTTGTATCGAGACAAACATATTATAGAATATATATGTTTCTACGGTGCTAGTTTTCTGTCTGTCCGTCCGAATGTAATTTTTGTTTCTAACCACATGAGGTATTGAGTTGAAACTTGACATGACCATTAAGTTTGTCAAAACTGATTTACTTATTTATGTCTATACATTTTTCCTATTTCTGTTCCGAAATGGAGGTCATTTTAAATTGTCAAAGATAAATATAAAAAATTAAAATATTATTAAAATAACACAAAACACATCAATTGTCCAAATTCTAATTGTCTAATCATAAATACTAAGTTTGAATAAATTCAACCACAAATAAATAAGAAATTGAGATTTTTTAAAGAAAAATATGCCTTTAGTACGAAAACAACTAAATTGTTGAGTGCTTTTGTTCAGAAAAATCTTAATTTCCCAGTTATTTGTGGTCGCATTTGTACTATTTTTATCATAATATTTCACATAAAAAAATTATCTTTGAAAATTTAAAGTTGCTGCCATTTTGAAAAGGAAATAGGTAAAGTTGACAATATGGATAAGTAAGTCAGTATTGACGTACATATCAGTGGTGCCAAATTTCATTGAAAATATCATGAACCAAGCTTATATACATACGGACTTAAGAGTCATCTTCACCCCTGGGCCAGTAGCCCATTGTTGCGCAATCGGCAATGTTAATCATACGGCTTTTAGGCCTATGCTAAAACATGGTTTTGTATTCCCCTGTTTCGGACGCCGTTTTCCAACCAATTTTCTTGAAAGTTGGTAAGTGTTTAGTTGAATACTTATATTAAGTTTCTCATACCTCGAAATTTTGAAAATTTTACTAAATTTTGAAATATTAACTAAGGAAAATCGAGTTACTTTGCGACGTCACAGAGAGTAATATTTGTTAAATTTTCAAAATTCCGAGGTATGAGAAACCTAATATAACTATTCAACCAAACACCTACCAAATTTCAAGAAAATCGGTTGAAAAACGGCGTCCGAAACAGGGGAATAGAAGTCCATGTTTTAGCATAAAAGCTGTATGATTAACATTGCCGACTGCGCAACAATGGGTTACTGGCCCAGGGGTGAAGATGACTCTTAAGACAGAAAACTAGGCCCCGGAGACCTATTGTTATATTTAAATTATGTTGTTTGTCTCAATGCAAGGAATAGATATACGAGCGTACAAAAGCGTTCCAGTTAGTTCCGGACACACTGTTAGGAAAATGAATCTTGTCCTAGATGTCACATTAAGTGGTTTTAACTGCGAAATTTTGAAATGGACTGAACTGTACAGTAATAGTTTTAAAATACCGTATTTGTTTTGATGTATGTATAAGTTTGACCTACACATTCATTAATACATGGATAAAGATAAATCCTACATGAGTAACGAAGAATACAAATAAAAGCAAGGAAAAATAAATATTTAACTTCTAGTGCTAAAACAAAAGCATTACTACGTGAAGAGCGTATATTTTAGCATAATTTCATCTTTTAACTTACAATTAATTCATATACTAATTTGTTTACACATTTATTTTAATGGAGGCCTATAGGGAAAAATGCCACTAATTGTAAAATTAAAATATTTTAGAACATAGCAGATTATCAGTAATTCTCCACTAACGTTCCCTGAAGATTTAATTTTTACTTGTAATAATTTAGCAATATAGTTTGTATATAGATCTTCCGCATTCAAAGCACTATTTACAGTTTTGTAAGACAACCATTAATGTTTCATTTTTAACTCTCTTTTCACTCTATAATCTGTGAAATGTTCATTAAAAGAAATATCAACACTTCACTTGTTGCAACCAGGTTGCAACACTATAGGTTTTAATGAATATCTCAATGTGATCATTTGACTCACTTTTTAAAATTAAACCTAAACACATACTTTAATGTAAAAGAAGTGAGCCTTTCCTGAATCACAATTTATCGGTCATTGTGCTCCTTTCACGATCAAAATGATTTCATGATTTGCATACACTCTCAATAATGAAACCAGTGTTAGGATACCGACTAACACCTCAACTTTTAATGAACTTATTTCAGGTGGCTTATAATAGAATACACTGACAATCAATAATATAATTAATTCCTTTCTGTATTTATGTATTCAGTCATTCTTAACTATTAGAAAACGCCTGCAGAGCGTTGTCGGTTATTACTTCTGCTCAATGTTGTGTCTCAAATTGCATCTTGAAATTGCAGGAGTTAAAACCTTCACGTATACTCCAATCGACCTAGCAATCATTCCATACATAGGCTATTAAACTTAGTAAACTTACTCATAGAACAATATGTTTGTGATTCAAAATAAATTTATATGCCTTATTCTGTTTAAATACAATATAATTATGTCCTCAACCATGTCCTCAATACATTTATTAACAGTAAAAAATAAGGAACTCCTTATAAACTCCTTATAAACAGGTACAAAAACAGTTACATTAAATTTAAAATCACCATTTTAATTGTAATAGGCCTACAAGTTTTTACTTCTGTTACAAATATCACCTGTAAACAACAATCTTGGGATCTGCAACACTCAACTCCGCATTTTTTGTGACAGTTGTCAGGGTGGACTGAAGCACTTAACCGAATGAGTTTTTGCAGCAATAAATGGATGATCGAAATTTGTTGACTTTAAAAAAATGATTAATTCTGTGGTAAAAAACTTGGTACAGTATTAACTATAGAATAACAAAAATTAAATAAAAAACCTACACATTTTGTTAAATTTTATAAACACATTCCCAGATCTTAATTTTGTACCATAATTAAAAAAACATGATTTATTTGTTTGGTTGTTATGTAAGTTTAAACTAAATATGATAGATGCATAAATTATGTAAGTTTCAAACCAGTTCAATGCTTCTTTCTACTGTTAGGAATAGTCAACAATTAATTAGCAAGCACACGTGCGGACTTAGTAAATCAAATTACTCAAACTCCTTTTTCCCATACTGGTTTATGTAGCAATATCTGATGTAGGGGTTTCTAACATGCAACGCTACCCAAGGGAAACAAGTAGGCCTATACACAGTTTTACACAAAATGTAAAGATCTTCAAACGTTAAAAATCTAATTGAAGAACATGAAAGTTGTAATAAAAGCAAGAACATAATAATAACAAACTACAGTTGTACCAATCCCCTAAATGATCTCTAATATTCGCAAAGAGAATCGTCGGTGGGGCGGGAGGAAGGGTGGTTAAAATTCATCGGGTTGGAGGGGTTTACAATTTCTTGGATCATTTACAATGGGGAAGTTGTAAACTATTATGCTTTTTTTGTGGTTGAAGGAGTTGAGTTACGGAAAAATTCACAGCGCTGGATTTGAAGGATGTCTAAAACAGAATTTGACACTTGCAAAATATATATCAATATAGCAATACCAAGTTAAAGTAAAATTAAAAAAAAACCATAAATAAAGTGTTTTAAAGATTTCGTGTATTTACTTTTTTTACCAAACGTAGATTAAAATTAGCCAATGACTGCTACTATAGTAAGACCTAGTTGAGGTCATAATATGTACTAAATTTCATGAATCTATATGTCATAATAGTAAATAAATATATTAATACTAGGGGCTTGTAGGGGCAAAGGCCCCTAAAAATCTAAATGGTGCTGCTATCTCCAAAAGTAAGTTTCAATTCATCACTTACTTGCACAGTTAATGTAATTCTCCTCAAGCTATACTGTGAATTTACACTCTTGAATTTTCTTATAAAATATGAAATTTATTAGTGGTATCAAATCAGTAATGAAACAATAATTTTCCTTGTATTACGTACAGTAGTCTATTTTGTGGAAAATTGAAAATTCATTACACTACTAAACTGCCGGACGCAATAAAAATGGTTTTAACCTTAACCATGTACGTGATGATGTCGTAACTCAAATAAATAAAATACTTCAATATAACATGACAAAAATGTTATTAGTCTATTAATACTGTACACCACTGTATTCTGAACCCCTGTGCCTCCATGTCCCTGTGCCCCCTCCCCAGCTCCTCGTGTTCCCCTTGTCCCTTGTCCCCCGCATGACCCATGCTTAGTACCCCATATGCGCCAGGGACCCGCACGTCCGCAGGGACTCCCACACACCTCCCTTACCACCTCGTGCCCGTCCCGCCTCTATGCTCCTGTGCCCCCATGTCCACCGTTCTTCCCCATGCCCCCTATGTCCAGCAAACCTTTTCCATGTCTCCCCCGTGCCCCCTTTCTAACTACCCATGTGCCACCAAAGCCCCTCATGCCCCTGGTACCCTCCCATGCCCCCCACCCCCTCACCACCAAGCTCCTGTTCCCTCCATGCTTTCGTACCCCCATGCCCGTGTTTCCACTCTGTCCCCCATCCTCCCAGTGTTTAAAATCGTTCTTCCCTGTGCCCCAATGCTACCAAAAGTTCTCTTGACCATTGTACCCTCCCATGCCCCCGCGCCCCCATGCCTCCCCTTGGCCCCCGTTTTCCCCATGCTTCAGTACCGCCATGCCACCCTTTCTTCCCAGTGCCCCTATGTCTCCCATGCCTCCCCCACGTCCCCTTTCGCTCCCAAGCCTCCCCTATGTCCAACTACCCCTGTGCAACCAAAGCCCTTCGTGCCCCTGGTACCCTCCCATACACCTCGCCACCCACGTCCCATACGGCGCACCGAAACTGCGATCCTAGTTTTAATCCTCAAAAGGGTTCGCTAGTCCCACAACCGAAACTGCGATCCTGGCACAGCGGCCCATCAGCAGGTAGCGGAAGGTCCAGCGGGTATTCCATCGTCCGGTGTAGGCTAATGGCTCTACATCGCTCAGTTTGGCCGTCCGACGTGTCACTCAAGTCGCTTTTTTACTAATGCCAATGAACTGGGACTTCCAAGTTGTACTAAGCTCGCGCATACCACCACCTTAAGAGTCATCTTCACCCCTGGGCCAGTAGCCCAGTGTTGCGCAGTCGGCAATGTTAAATATATGGCTTTTAATGCAAAACATGGTATTTGATTCCCCTGTTTCGGACGCCGTTTTTCAACCGATTTTCTTTAAACTTGGTAAGTGTTTAGTTGAATAGTTATATTAGGTCCCTCATACCTCGAAATTTTGAAAATTTAACAAATGTTACTAAGGAAAAGTGAGTTACTTTGCGACGTCACAAAGAGTAATATTTGTTAAATTTTCAAAATTTCGAGGTATGAGGGACCTAATATAACTATTCAACTAAACACTTACCAAGTTTAAAGAAAATCGGTTGAAAAACTGAGTCCGAAACAGGGGAATCAAATACCATGTTTTGCATTAAAAGCCGTATAGTTAAAATTGCCGACTGCGCAACAATGGGCTACCGGCCCAGGGGTGAAGATGACTCTTAACCTGGACCAATAAACGAAGACTTTCAGGGTGTACATTCCTTCTTTGTTTTTCCCCACAAATATATCAGCCATTCTCAATTTGAGAGGAAGAGCAGCAGTATCGTCTTACGTACAGTATCGTCAGTATCGTCCCGGGGACGGCCTCCGTGCCAGGATCGCAGTTTCGGCGTCTGCCAGGGGTCGCCCTTGGGGTAAGGATCGCAGTTTAGGCGTCTACCTGGGTTTTGGATCGCAGTTTCGGTGCGCCCGTCCCATACACCCGTACCCCTATGCCCCATGTCTCCTCTGCCCCCCACTCTCCCGTGCCCCCCCCCCTGCCCACCGTTCTTCCCTGGGCCTCCATGCCCCCAAGCCCAACTACTCATATACCACCAAAGCCCATCTTGCCCCTTGTACCCTCCCATGCTCCCGCGCCCCCCTTCTCCCATGCCCCCTCGGCCCCCGTTTCCCCCATACTACTGTACTCCCATGACCACCGTTCCTCCCCGAGCCCCCCCCGCCCACTGTCCTCCATGCCTCCCCCATTCCTCCACGTACCCTCATGCCCTTTTTATATCCACCCATGCCCCAACATGCCCCCAATGTACATGTACCCCCATGCCTCCTACCCCCCGATCCATCGACGTCCCTCGTGCTATGATTGTAGTACGTTTTATCTGTTTGTTCAATGAAAACATTGATTTATATATTGTTTGTTTTCGCACACTGTCTTTTACATGAATAGGGTCTAGCTAACCGTCTGTATGGGTTTAACAGGCATTGGTTGTTTCCATACTACCTATGTAAAGAAAGGAGTATAGAATGAATAAAACAAAATATTCCTCACGCAGAGGTTATTCAATGTTTGTAATTTACAATATTCAGTCGAAAATAAAACACTTTATTAAAACGATTTAACTCTAACCACTAAATATAGCCAAAGTGCAAAACAGTAACATAATAACTAAACGTCATTCACTGAGTAAAGACAATATATTAACTATTATACTAACTGTATCAAGGTTAAGCATCTTTTAATTGTGGTCTATTCAACATACAAAATCATTTGAGCCCTGAGTCCTGATTATATACTAAGTTTAAATGTCATAAATGTGACCACGAAGAAGAAATACACTGTGGATTCGTAATTTTTCAATGACTATTGGTGTTTTCCTTTTTATAGTGCATTGCCCATTTAAAAAAAGTTATAATTAAGGTTATCTTAACTCAAAGTAAACAGCTGAGTTGTTCAGTTAATATAAAATATTCACTGGAACATCTGCTAAATCACACGTGTAGATCTAAAATCTCCTCCCCATAAGATTAACATTGGAACTTCACGGACCAATGGGGCAAAGCCCAGGTAACTTTTGATAATTCTGGTATTTTTCCATTGCGT
This sequence comes from Neoaliturus tenellus, assembly GCA_030545055.2. Classification (NCBI taxonomy): domain Eukaryota; kingdom Metazoa; phylum Arthropoda; class Insecta; order Hemiptera; family Cicadellidae; genus Neoaliturus; species Neoaliturus tenellus. The sequence goes on along the minus strand of JAQYXR010001425.1, from coordinate 3,604 downwards.
CCTTGGCCCTCAAGCTTTAAAATGAGCCATATTACGTTGCCCTATCTTTCTCCTAACTCGAGATATTTTGTGGGGACCGATTCGCTTACGGAATTATGTATATAGATAAATTCTACTATTACAAAAAGCGCTACGCACATCAATAAGCAAAATAAAATTAAATAAAAATGTAGAAATTGCTATGCAGTTATATCTTAAAAAATCACTTTTTTTAACTTACTATAAACTGTGCTTCAATAATACAAGCACATTCCCACATTTCTTTACATTCCTTTCACATTCCTTTTTTTATTGGTGCTGTTTTCATCATCAGGTAGTGGATTCGAAATTTGTGTGCTCTACAATTCATATAAGATACTTTTTTTGTAAGATAGATGGTTCTTGACAATTTTGCAAAGACAAAAAGGAGATCAAGGTTCTTGTGGTCCCAGGTTAGAAGCTCAAATAGAAAAATGGGACAAACTTCAAATCCTTTTACTTTTATATAAATCCAATAGATTAAAACAATTTCCAGCTTTCCATGAATTATTTCCAGGCCAAATCCTATTTTACTGGCCTAAAATTGCAACAATGCACAACTAGATAATTTTGAAGCTGGTAAAACAGAACATATAGGAGTAAGTGCTAAATCTTTTCTAAATCAATGTGAGAAGCAGTAAAAAACGTTTTAGATGGAATGCAAGTCTTTACCAAATTCTGTGGAGATTATTAGGAATAAGGATCTCACAAAACTATCCACATATGAACCTCTAAGTGCAAGTTATGGAGTAACTCAGTAGATGAAAACTGTGAAAACGTGATGGAAACTGCCTGAACGACTCTTTCCTTGCTGGTACCTGGTAGGAATGTTACCCTGTGTATAAGCAAACCACTATTTCAGTATTTTAAATAATTTTTAGATAGTATTTTGTCGCAGATTTTAGATAGTATTTTTGTTTAGCATACCGTACCAGAAAAAAATCTAGTTCTTCAAGTCTTTGGTACAGTTTACATTATACATAACTATGATGAACACAAGTAGTTCAAGTAGCCTACAATGAGACATTTTGACAATTTTAATACTAGACCGTGAAACAAAGTCGTTGACCACATCAACTTTATGGGACATTTTAGCTCTGCATCTGGCCGGGCAACTACTGTAGTTGACAGTAAACATGCGAAACTACCTGAGTCTTTTGAACTACTTGAAGCACTCAATTTAAGTTGTGCGTGCACTATGTTTACTAAGTGAATGGTCTTGATTATAAAAGGAGTACTGTTATTTCTCTAAATCGTTGTTGAAGACTTAGGAGGGCGTTGGAGTCAATTCAAATTCCACCTTTCCCCCATAAGAGCAATGTTAAACGGGATGTCAAATAACTCTTTAATTTTTAATCAGAAAATAATGGTTTATAGATCTAAATAAAGGGTTCATCAAGGCGGATTTGGTTTGCAAGAGGATTTTTTTATAAACATTAGTGTTTTTTACTAACTTGAAATAACAAAGCAAGTTTTTTACTACTTTTAAAACATTTTCTACAGAATTTTATAAATTATTTACAAAGAACCTATCTCGCAAAAGGAACGGGGAATATAATTGTGATTCAAACGCTATTTATTCTGAACCAATCGGACAAAAAATAAATTATATGACAAATGCCGGGGACAAGTTTAGCATTGCTCTTATGGGAAATAAATCCAACATGGCGGCACTCCAACGCCCTCTTAAGTGGTCTATTAAAAGAAGCCAAACAAACAGCTTGTGCCAGACCATATAAACTTTCAAAGTAGTTTAAATATATAGTTTTGGTCATCCAATTTTGTTGCTACTGTGCTGCTACTAGTTTCCACTCCTAATGGAGTCATTCAGGTGTCAATTATGTTTAAAATATTTTTCGACACTTCATTTGAAGGTCGTTAAACTCACACTGAAACACACAAGGATATTTAATACCAAACTAAATAAGAAAACGAAACAGCGATGCTACCTGGTGAAAGTTCAAGTCCAGGAAACTCGATTGAACATTCTGTAGTTGACACTTGGAGTGACTAGTTGTGTTACCGGTATAACGAAATCGGATCACCAAAGCGGGTATTTAGACCACTTTTGATATTTTCTTGGTAATGCAGAGGCTAATCGTCTAAAAATTTCATTCTTAATTATGTACAACTTTTTTCCACAATTTTCTTTGAATAGCCAACTAAACGAATAGGCTAACTCGTTTATCCATACTTATAATCTGTTATGGCTTGAGTCAAAAGTGCATAACTTATTATAAACTACTAATAATATTAGCATTGGTATTCCATAGAAGTTTTGGTAAAAAGTTTTCCATTAAAAGAATAATATATTATAATTATATACGTTTGTAGGTACTGGCCATAATAAATTAAATCCTTCTGCGTTTGCTCTTCTACTGCATTTAGGCAAATAAATACCTTGTGTGTTGGTTTACAATCAGCTGATTGAAAGGTTGTAAAATAAACTTCGTGCAAGGGTAGAGAAATATGTATTTTTTTAACTGAAAGAAGTAAGATAACATTAAAGTAGGATATATAAAACTGATAATATAGAAAACGTTTAGCTTTTATTTGGTACAAACTGCATGTAAATAGGTTCAGTGGAAGACTCAGACAAACTGTCCGTAGGGTTTAAAAAAATTACTTTTTTCTAAAAAAAGTTTATTTTTCATTTTTTACCAATTTAACGTAAATATTTTCGGAATACAAATAAAACCAGGTAATATAGGACCAAACACTTTTGTTTGTACAACTTCCATGTAAATCGGTCCAGTAGAAGTCTCAGACCAACTGTCCAAAGGTGTTTCTTGCCTTACTGTTTTTATAATATAAACTAGGGGCTTGTAGGGGCAAAGGCCCCTAAAAATCCAAATGATGATGTTATTTCAAAAATTAAGTTTCAATTCATCAACTATAGTTGCACAATTATTATATTTCTTCTCAAGCTGTACTGTGAATTTACACGGATGGATTTTCTTATAAACATTACTTAATCTTGACGAATATTTTTTGGTGGTAACAAATCAGTAATTCACCAATATTCTCCCTTGCATTAAACAATACAGCAGGTTGTCTATTTTGTAGAAAAAATTTTTTTGCACGATTAGACTGCCGGACGCAATAAATTTAGCTTTGAACTTAAACATGTACACATAATGAGTTCGTAACTCAAGTGAATACAGTAGTTTAATACAACATGACAAAATGGTTATTATCCCATTAATACTGTACACTACTGCATCTAGGATCCCTGTGACCCCCACACTTGCCAAGTCCTTCGTCCCCTTTCGTGATCCGTGCTTCCTGTACCCCATATGCCCCCATGGCCCGAGTACCCCCATGCCCCCCAAGCCCTGTGTCCTCCATGTCAGTGTGACCCCCATTTTCCTGTGCCCACATGCCCGCCGTTCTTCCCCGAGGCCACCGAGCCCTCTATGTCCCCCATTCCTCCTCTGTGTATCCCATGTCCAACTAACCAAAGTGCCTCCGACGTCTCTCGTGCCAATTGTGTCCGATGCCAATGAAGCCATGTCGCCCATACCTACGTGCTCCCATACGCACCGTTCCTCCCTGTGCTTCCTATATGACCCATAAAGCCTCCCCC
>JAQYXR010001424.1:0-33377 GCA_030545055.2 Neoaliturus tenellus | reverse complement strand
TGTATACGATGACATCTTAAAGCTGACTGACGCTCTTCGCTAGGAACTCTAAACATAAATGTCCGCATATTTCTGTATTGCTAGGTTGCTCTCTTTTGTAGTTGTAGAATATATTCTTGGAGTCCCGAAAATAATGTTGAAGTTCTTTTGGTGGCGGTAAATTTCCAAAACTATCAAAGTAGTAAACATTTTCTCCAAGTTTTTTATAACATACCCAATGAGTACCTGGTCCATAATTGGAGTCTAAGTTTACTATTCCAGTTTCATTTTTCCACACTCTATTTGGTAATGTATCTTTCATAAAAACTCCTCTGAAGAATGGTATTCTTAAACATTTCACATATTTTGACAGTTGATAGTTTGTTAATGCTTCATTTGGAATTATCAATTTATTCTTCTCATTTAATACACACGGTACGGTCTTAAGTAAAGACCCGATCCGTTTTTTACCATTGACCATATGGATGTTTTCTTGACTTTCCTTTTAGGGTTAGTGCGACGTCTTCTTTTGATGTTCCCGCCTCTTTTTGCAGCTTCTTTTTTACTAGGTTTTCTCCCGCGTCGTCTTCCACCACCAAACTTAGCTTTCGTCTTCATGGCTGTTGTCACTGCCCAAGCTGCTGCTTTTTCCGCAATACTGGCGTCACTTGATTTAACCCTTTGCCAAGCTTTTTCCGCTAGCGCTCTATCCGCTATTGATCTATTTGTTGAATCTGCAAACTTGGAATACGCTATATCGTGTTCTTTGCAAGCTTGATCTAATTTATTAATTCCAGGATCTCCTCTTGCTAAACGTTTTGCCAACTTAGTTCCGGGTCCACAATATTGATAGCCTCCGGGCAGATGAAATTCGTATGGTAAAGCGTCTATTGCTCGATTTAGAACAGCACCAACAGGAATCCGTCTTAGCAGGGATAACGCAGCTGATGTTATACCACGTCCTTTCTTGCCGCTGTCTTGACGACGACTGAGCGTTGCGGTCTTCATTATGTCGTCTTATATAACCAGCGTGTTTACTCCACGAGCTGCTTTACATAAATGAATAGCACATGCACAATTTTTATATTTAAATACTTAATTATTCAAATTAATTATATACTGATTTATAATTCTATTTTTAATCCAAGCTTCTCGTTCATCGGGTTGAATCATCACATGACTCGTTGTACTAGCTATATGATTGTGGGTATCGATAAGTAAATTGCCCACTATTCTTATTAAACAGTCTAAAGTTACAGCATCTTTTGGATGTTGGGGATCGTGTAACTGCATAATACGTTTATCATTACACGTGTAAGCAGTCGAATCACTTTTCGACGTTGTTATGACTTGTCCAATAGTAGCAGCATCATTTAAATCTTCTCCTGGTAAAATATTAATTATTTTCTTCATCTTTGCATCATATTTGGTCCCAAAGTGTTTATCCCAAGTTATTGTTTGTCTCAATGTAACACAATCATCATCTTCATAACCAGGATAAATATCTTTTATTCTTCTATTACGACCATTGTATGTACCTAATGTACCACCACTCGCAATTAATGTTTGCACCATTAGAGGTACATCTGTATCTTTTATACCAAATCTTCCATTTGTTATTGTTTTATGTCCTGCATCCCATTCATCATTATTTCCTTGCATTAAATCAAACTTTTCATTTCCATGTATAAATGTATCTCCTCGCTTTAGCACGGCATCTTCATGTTTTACAAAATTCGATGTTCCCCTTTTTAATTCTTTAGATAATTGTTCCATAGTAACAGCGTCTTTTGGTTGAGAAGCGAACTTTACATTTGACAACACTTTCCCATGACAATCGATTTCATCACCATCTTGTAAAATACAGTTGTCCTTGATGTATTTCAGGTTTACAGCATCCCCATCTTCCTTTGGGTATCCAATGTCATTTATTATAAATTTATAAAAAGAAAATCCGCGTTGAGTCTTTTCCGGTATTATAGAATGTAAATATTCTTTATTAACTGAATCTTTATCATTTTTTGGATTTGCCACGTTGGTTATTCTATGATTTCCAGCATCATATGTCTGTCCATCTTTTAAATTATTACCCCATTGTAATTTTAAAGTATTTGAAAGTTCAGATGATAAATACTCTTTAGTAATTGCATCAGAACTGTCAGTTGGTTTACCAACATTAATTATTCTATGTGATTTAACATCGTAAGTATTCTTGTCTAATTTCAATGATGTTGAAGTAGCCTCTTTTACTGTCTTTAAATTCGCTCCATCAGTATCTTCTTCTGGGTCTTTAACAAATTTTAAACGTTTGTTACTCATATCATAGTCACCTTCAGGTGTTTGCGGCAATCCACTTCTTTTTCTGTTTTCTCCTCCTTGTACTCCTAGCCCGGAGTACCGTCCGAACTTGTCGACGCTCATGATTGAACTGATCCACTGTATGCTCACAGCTCTCTTATATATCCGTGATGATTTATACAACTATTCCACGATTTCGAAGTTCGTCAACTAAAGCCACCCATTCATTATTTAAACCTGTATGACCAGCTTCCATGGCTTCATGTAATAGTCTCATTCTATCAACCAATTTGTTTATATCATTATAGTAAATTACATTTGTATTATATAGGTTTTTCATTAAACCTTTACCAGATATCGAAGTTTCTCCTTTTTTCTTTTTACCATATTCATCAATAAGTGATAAGTCCATAAGTGATAATGACTTCCTCTTAAGCGGTTTCTTCACAGCTGGTGCAGTTCGTAATGTTGGTAGTTTTTTCAGGGGAAACAATCTTTTTATTACAACCGTATATTTAGTTGCACGTGTTCTATTTATCATTGAATCTTTGGAGTAATTCTTCTTATGAGCATTAGTATTTTGCAAAATTTCTTTAAAAGTATTTAAATCTTGAAGCGTATATCTTATAGGTATATTTTTGAAAATCAGTTCAAATAATCCTTTTGTTCCTTTATATTTATGCTCACCAATAACAATATCATCATCTTCAGTCAAATATACTTTTGAATCTCCTATTTTTAATTCATTTCCATCAATTCTCGCACCATATACATGTGACTTGTGTAATTTTGGGTTATCTTTTATTTCATGTAACATCTTCATGATATACTTTCTTCCAAGAGGTCCTTGTTGCAATATATCACTACTTAATTTTGTTAGATTTGGAATTGATTGTTCTGCTTCAGGTATATGTTGTTCTTGTTCTTCTTCTTTTTCAATATTTATTTCTGGTTCTTCTTGTCTTGTTTCTTCTTTTGAGAAACTTCACTATCACTTGTGTAAGAATCATCATCTTCTTCCTTTTTTAAACTTTTTACTTCAAATTTAGAAACAGGTAGCAAAACATCTCCTTCATAATGAGGTTTACCAATAGTTTCTGTTATCTGTTTTAAAGGTTCTGTAATAGGCTTAAATGTAGTCTCCAGAAATTCTTCTCTTTCATTCAAACCCATTCTTAATGCTCGATTTTTAAGTCTAATCGAGTCACTCAGTGATTTTATTTCTTTTAATAGTTTTTCTTGGTTCACCATGTTTACGCTGCGAAGACCAATCTATTACTAAACGTATCATCAATCGTTCAATGGATTAATACAAATTTATCCAACCCTATACGATATCTTCCATTTTTTATAGCTTCTTCTTTCATAATAACTAGAAATCCATATTTTTCAGCCCATGCTTTGCCACACATTTCTTTAAATTTATCAAATGACATGTCTGCATTTACATGATCATTATATATGTGCTTTAAATTTGTTTCATCCTGCTTGAAGATAATAAGTAGATTTGCATTATCTCTTATTAGTTGTTTTGGAATTTTACTGTAAGTTTGACCAATATAAATGCTATCAATATTGTAATGTCTCCCCATGGCAAAATAACTTCTAATAGTGTCATGATTTTCACAAGATACATCATCGAATATAAATATAGAAAATGGTTTAGCCTCGTTTGGCTCCATTATAGTTTCACTAGCATTAAACTTGTAGAAATTAACTTCAGGCACACTTGCGAGTACCTTATCCAATAATTGGTATTTGGGTTGTTGCAAAGATATGGAAAAGATGTAAATGTTGTTGAAACGTAATCCTTTAGGATTTGTTATTAAGTTAAAAACCACATTCGTCTTTCCACAATTTGACGGTCCAGTTATTAAACATCTTATTGTGTTTGGCAGTAGTTCACCATGTTTTCCATGATTTAACTTGTCGTTGTCAACTGTTAATTCATCAATATTATTAATAAAAAATCGATCCTTTTGTTGCACAATCTCCATCTTGTGTAAAGGTTAAACACGTAATGACTTCACAAATTGCTACACCAAGTCTTTTGTAGGGATCCAAGAGTCTTCACTTTTATCAAATCCCAACCAACGTACTTTAACCTTATCCTTTTTTCTTTGTAAAATCTTTTCAACAAGATATACATCGCCGACTGATGATTTTAACAACTCATGTCCGTAGAATCCACCTTCGAGTAATTCACCCTTGTTGTCCTTTAAGATGTAAGTTTCAGGTATTGTTGGTTGCACTTTATAGATTGTAAATACTTCATTAGTCCAGTTTGGCAGATACCTTTTACTAAATACTCCTTTGTATTTACTTATACGAACTTTATCATCAACTTTAAATGTTTTAGGCTGCATTTTTTCATGTTTAGGAGTTGTATTATTCCTAATACGTTTTAATACCATCTTAGCATTACCGCTATTTACTTGGTTAGGCTTCATACCAATGGTTCGATGATACTTGTTGTTATATTCTTTTATAAGTTGCGGTAAGATATCATACCAAACATATGATCCTCGTTTGAAAAATGTTTTATACATTGCTCCTTTTAATGTTCTATTGAATCTTTCTATTATTGAAGCTTTAACTTCAGAATTTGTTGAATAATGATTTATTTTATACTTCTTCATTAAAGCTGCAAAGTCTTTGTTAAAATACTCTTTCCCATCATCAGTTTGTAGATGTTTGATGTTGAATTTATTTCTTTGTATAGCCGTTTCCATAGCTTTTGTAACACTTTTACCAGTCTTGTCCTTTAGCGGTAAGGCATCAGCCACTTTAGTAAAACAGTCTATAATCGCTAAAATGTATTTGAATCCTTTATTCAACTTACCATGTGGTATCATTTCAATGAGATCGGCTTGGAAAAGATCATTCATTCCTTTTATAACTGTACTTCTTCTAGGAAATTTTCTTCTTGCTGGCTTATGAAGTTCATTTACAATTTTATTTTTTAAGTCTTCCATCTTCAGTTGTGTCTTCCACACCGCTTGTAAAGGTACTGATCTCTAGAATGGTTTATCCTCTTTTATATACGGTTAGAATATAGGTCAAGGCCATTTTACGTTGGTGTAAAAAAGAGGGAACATGACATTGGGCTTGTCATGTCCCCTCTTCTTTACGAAAGGAAAAAGGAAGAAGGTAAAGGACGAAGAAAAGGTTTACTGATCAATAGGGATTAGGGAATAGTGGCCGAATGGTAATGTGTTGATGTTATTTTCAAGAATGTGGCGTTTATCATCCTTATAACTTAATGCCCACTTTGTTTGCTTTACACTATACAGTATATGGTTGTAGCTTCTGATGGTGTTGAATGTTGCGGTTGTTTCCACATTTTCAAATAAACATCTTTTATAATGTTCAAACTGCACTTTCTTCTTTAGATATAAAGTCTTGATGCCTTTGGCTTTCTTCACCACTTGATGTTCATCCTTTTCACTGATGTACAGTTGGAATGAGTACAGTTTCGACATTAAAGCAACAACTTCTTCCATTGGTACACCATTTGTTTCGTCTTTAAACTTGCCCAACACCTTTTTATTTCTATCGTAGTCATAGTTGGGATGATCTTTAGGATAATCTGAAAAGTCAAAGTCAGTAGTATATACAAAAGTACGTAGATCTTCATACATGTCTTCTGTTCTTATCCAATAAATGAAAGCATCTGTATCCATATACGCTATCCCGATGTTTTCTCTTCCATAAAACTTCACCATCTTGTTGTAGTGAAAGTCATACATGTGGGTTTTAGAAATATCCAAAATAGACATTCCCACATATAGAGGACGATCCATTGTTATTGAGATTTTGTTCATGGTAACAGCTACAAGATTCTCGTTAATAATTATACTCGTTCCAAAGTTTGGTTTTTGTACTAACTTTTGCAACTTCTCCGGATTGCTTACTAATTTTACATCTTTATGTTTTCTTTTGTTTTCCAACGTTTTCCCAAATATTGAATTATTCATTAATTTGAAAAAGTCCTTTTGAAAAGCGGATGTTGCTGCAGTCCTTCTTCTTGTGTTGTTGTCTATGTACGGTTTTAACCAACAAGATTGATTAAATTGTATTGCTCTATTGATTCTTGTTATTTTTTAATCCCAATTCTATTGCTTGCTGTATTGTCCAATAATGAGCTACATATCTTGACTTGTTGGTTAACGTCATCATTAACTTGGGCCATCTACCAGTCGGAGATATTTCCGTCTTTGGCAATAGTGGTAAATCGTAGTGGTGATCATGCAGTTGTTCAGGATATTCAAAGTCCACGTCCAAAATGTAACCAATGTCTCCGTGTTTGGGTATGTCCATTATATTGCCTATCGAATCTGGGTTTGCCCACTTAAAATTGCCATATGGAAGAGGATTTGACATAGCCCATCCATATAGGTTATTTGCATCAAAATAACCTAAGAATGTTGTTGGTTGTGATGTATCAAAGTTTGGGAGATATTTGTTGTTAGCTTTTACATGTCTAATTACACTTTGCGTCAATCCTCAACGAACACCTGACTCTATCATCAAAACCATATCGATATCTGTAATAAGTTCAAGTCTACACTTTGTTTCTTTCAGCATAGCTTGCCATGCTAGTCCAGGCGATGTATAAGAATGAAGTGGGTCCAATCCATATGCTTCAAAACAGGTATCTCTAAATTCTTCCATTATGTCACAAAGTAAAGTCACATCTAATTTAACATAAAAGTCGGAATATTCTCCCAATGTTGTCATTCCTAGTTCATTCCATACTTTACAAGCGTGTTGATAGTCCTCTTCACTGATGTCCTCTTCATACAACTTACTCTTGAAGGCTTCTCTTGGCGGAAGTGATGTTTCTTCAAATTTTTCCAAACAATCGATGTAATCATAGGGAAAAACACCTTTGCGGAGAACCAAATCCAATTTGTCTTTACTTACAATCTTCATTGTTTCTATTAAATTTTCTTTCTTTAAGTTTTCAGTAAGTTTACTCAAGCTAGATGGCATAAAACGGTAAGAGTCTAGAAAACGTAACTTCATATTTCCAATTGTTTTACTAAAACTAATAAACTTTTCAGTAGTTTCCGCTATCACATCGATTTTTCCATCATCTCGTCCCAATTCCGGTATGATAAAATGTGCATCATAACCACTAAGGTTATGCAAAATTACAGGTATAAAGTTGCGAATTTGATAGTTAATATTACATCTGTTACACGCGGCACCTCTATAATAACCTGTTAGATGGTCATGATCACGTACCTTGTGATTTTCCAAAGTATATTCATTTTTACATAAATAACAATGGGTTGAATTTTCATACTGAATCTCTTCTTCTTCATCCATCGGTATCATTGGTACAATATCACTATACAATTTTTGTACATTTTCTGCTATCGAATATAAGTGGTTAAGGAAAATTTTAGAAGCATTTTCACCGCGATATATGACAGGTTTTGAAGTTAGATCATATTTATTTAAATGATCTTCTGACAGTGTAGATTTAATTAATAAACAAAAACTGTTTGGATCATGCATTTGGTACTTAACACTTTTCTTGGCTTCATCATCATTATTTTCAATAGGAACAAGTGTAGATTCAAAATCCGCATAAACAACAATGGAATACGGTACTGATGAGATATCTTCTCAAATTTTAGCTCGGCCTTATCTGGTGGTGGTAACATTATTTTTGCTTCATAGTTGTTGTTACATAGTTTTTTATGCTCTTGTAACCATTCTTTTCCATTTCTTCTTTCTTGTTGAAAATTGAAACATCGTTTGCAAATTATCTTCTTATGTCTAGTTTATACACAGTTGGTTATTAACAAGAGTTTCAAACTTTTTGATCCATACATAGTGTGAAACATCACCTCTTGTAAGTAATAGCAAGTCCCTATGATCCGGTAGTTCATTCTTTACCACACGCAATGGAAACACTTTATTTGAACTGTCCAGACCGAAAACATTAACAGATGTTCCAGGGTTTTGTTTTTCGAATTTTGGGATGTCCTTTAAAGCCACTGGGTAAGTCAATCCTTGGAAATTATATCTATATCTTTGTTCTTCATATTCTTTACTGGGTCTTACCGCATGGTCAGGTGGTACAAATTTTGCCGTCATTGCATATCTAAAACATTCCATATCTTCATTTTGAACATTTATGCACGATTTGGTGTCTGAAATTTTCTTTGGGAGCGGAATATAACTGCTACCTCTTAATCCGTAGCCGTGTTTATAAACTCTGATATCCATACCATCAATACTAACCAAACTCCAACCAGATCCTCTTCCTTCATGTTCTTGAATTTTTGTTAAAATTTCTTCCAAACAATCTTCAACTATTGAATTAATATCTGAACTTGCCATTATGGTCTGGTTTTTTGTCATAAATCCTCTTGGTGACATTTCTCCTTCTACATTAGTAAACATAGCATTTAATAATATGCCAAATTTAATAAAGTTTAGTCTTCTCAATTCTTTTTCCAGTGTTCTACTTACAATTTTTCTTACTTCTTTAAAAAACTGCTCCAATTCCAATTTTTCATTTTGAATTTTGTGATGCATTACTACTCTACCTTCTAAAGCATATACTTTTAAACTCGGTATTTCATTAGATGGTCCTGCTAATGGTTCATGTTCTTCTTGTTGTTCTTCTTGCTGTTCTTCTTGTTGTTCTTCTTGTTGTTCTTCTTGTTGTTCTTCTCGTTGTTCTTCTCCATATAGTTTCAAATCTTCATATTCGGTTTCTGTTACATCTTCATTATTATTATGGAATAACTCTTTGTGTATTTCTAGTAGAATATTATCATGAAAAGTTTCTAAGCAAATTTCACATTGATACATCTTGTTGATGTTTACTCTTTGAAATTTAGCAGCGAAATGAAATGCTTCTCTACTGCTCCCTTTTTATAGCCTCCCAGTTGTAGTGGGGGGACGGTAAGATTTTTAGTGAGATGTTAAAAATAGTAGGTTAAGACTAAAGCTGAAAAGTAATGATTAAAGCCTATATTTTCTTCCAATTGCAAATACTCCACATATGCCTCCGCCCAAAGCCATAACAGATCACTGTTACGCCAATATACACCAAAGGTGGGTCTATTATCAACTAAAATTGGAGATGCTATGTTTACTAATCTTTCATTTTCTATCCATGTCATAACTTCAATTACAAACCTTCCTATAATATCCATTGGAGAATACGGATCCACAAATATTCTTGTTACAACATTTTCACTTAACAAAGGCTCTTCAATTTCTTCATTGTTTTCTTCATCGTTTTGTACATCGTTTTCTACATCGTTTTCTTCATTGATTTCTTCATCCACCTCCAATACTTCTTCAACTTTTGTACATTTGTTATAAAATATTGGAGCATCTCGGGGGGACATGTTCACTCTAGCTATTATTGGCAATGAATGTCCCAACGCAAACCACGACACTCTTATATAGGCAAGTCAATGAGTGGGGGTTTCTTTTAATAATAAATGTTTATTAAAAGAAAATAATTTAATTCTGTCTTTACCACAATATTACTCCTAATTAGAGCTTTCCAATGATGTATCGCTTGCCCTATTCCGGCAAACCATTCTCAAGTTATAAGTAAATTTGTTAGCACTTTGCTGCCGGGGGGGGGGGCTCGTCAAGTTCAAGGTCAAGGTCAAGGTGAAGGCCAAGACGTTGTGACGTCGGGGGGGGGCTCGTCAAGTTCAAGGTCAAGGTCAAGGCCAAGACGTTGTGACGTCGGGGGGGGGGGGTTATGCATGAGTGGATTTAGGTCAAGGTCACCAAAAAATAATAATGATCCAAGATGATGGAGGCGGCTGTAACCGTCTCCACCACCCTGTGTTCCTCAAACACTCCCAATCCCAACCCAAAAAGTTACGTCTTGCGAAGGATCCCAATTTTTGGCCCGCACGCACATGGCGATCCAGTTTGGTAGTCTGTGATACGGGCGGCCAGCCTCGGGCCTGGGCACTGGACTTGACCATTCCAATTTTACAATGGGGACTCTGGAACAGCTAATGCAAGACGCAACTCTAACCTCCCACCCTTAATCTAAACCCACCCAAACATATTTTTGCCTGACCAAAATTAAGAAACAAAAATCAAAAACAATAAAAATATGCGCTACCTACGGCACAACGCGCATGTCCCACCCATATTTAATGAAGTTCAATCGAACTTCTTCAATTTACATTTACATTTCAATTTAATCTACCCATCCTAACAGCTAGCTGTGGAATGTAAAAAATTATTAGTACACAGATAAACAAACACAGACATAGATACACACACACACACACATACACACAAATACCATAAACCAATACTTAAGATTAAAAACACATTTCTTAAACATAAATAATACCATAAAACACCTTAATGCTAACATCGCAATGCGCAAGTTAAACCTTAAAAAACTAACACATCTTAAGACTGAAACCAAATAACACTTTGCATAAAACCATAGACACACACACACACACAACAAATATTAAATAGTAATAGCCTAACAACAAGAGTAACTCAAATATATATCGGCCGCTTATACATTTGAGTTGCCCTCTGAGTCGGGTCGGAGCGTCGCGTCCGAAATTCCGAGCCCGACTGTGGCGGCAATAGTCGTCGGGGTAGTTCTCGGCTCCCAGAGTGGTGGGGGGCCGGGAGGGGTTTCAGGGGCGCGGAACTTTCCAGAAATGTCAGTGGAAAATTCCAAACGGATGTACTTTGTTACATGTGGGTCGCCTAAAACGCAGGTGGAGCCTTGTACCTCTCACTTTGCATTAGATAGCATCAAATTACATCCGCTGACAAGTACATCCGCAGCTTTCCCCATCGCGTGGCAGCATAATTATCGTCGATTGTTATCCACCCTCTTCCGCCGCTTAATTATACTTCCAACAGAAATAGGCCGCCAAAACACGCAACTTGTTTTTAACATACAATAGACTATTGTTTGAAAATGCATTACTTATGCTCATAATCCTTGGCCTGGTCGGTACTTCTTACACGCTACACCCAAGACGTTGTGACGTCGGCGGGGGGGGGAGGTCATGCATGAGTAACCATCCGCATGTATATAAACGACGGGAAGCTCGCGCGCCTCCCATATAGGGAGCTGACACCCCAACGGTAAACAACCAATCCGTGAGTTCATACCACATAGTACTTTAACACACTATTTATTTTAACATTTTTATTATTTTTACACTATTTCTTAACACTACATCAGTTATTTTATATATCTTAATTTTATTTTCGTCTCAAGTTTCCATTTTTTTTTTTTTTTTAATTAAAATATGCTAATTAACATCGTGTGCAGGAAACTCACACTGATTAATTGCAGGTTCCATTCTTACACACCTGTTTCCTCCTTAATATGCAAATTACTCTCTTACTTTAACAACACTTAAACTCTAACCGCTACTTCTCGGTCATATTAATATAATTAGTGCTACACTACGGGATTTACCTGTGCAATAGTGCACGCTATGTTTCCTGCACGTCTGCAGGTAATACACCTTACAATCATATACTTATTGCTACATTACACAAGACATTTCTTGCACACCTGCAGGTAATACACTTACTGACCGTCTACTATTATAATTATTGCTACAGTACGAGAGACATTTCTTGCACACCTGCAGCTTATACACTTTACAACCGTTTAATATTAAAATTATTGCTATACTACAATGGTTACCTGTTCAATCACAGTTGTGGTCCCCCCACTTGATTATCCACAGAGCAATACTTGCAATCCTACAACTGAATAATTAATTAACTTCCGCGATCACCAGTACTTTTTTAAACTACCGTCTCTTCCTCTGACTCTTGTGACCGTAGCCGCAGCCGACTGACAAATAACCGAGCTCTCCCGAACCTCGCTCTTTTATGCGGTTTTCTCGGGGAGGGGGTTGGAGGGGCGTCGCACGTGACTCATCGATCGCATAAAAAGGGGGGTTGCTGCCGCGCGCGCGCCATTTCGGTGGCGGAATCGGTCGGGTGAGGAACTATCCGTAAGTCTCTAGCGCTTTTACAACTAACGCTTGTTACTCTAAAATGTGTTTGCATTTAATATGCTAATTAGTCTCTATATTTATGCACGGGACATTTCCTGCACACCTGCAGGTGATACACCTTACAACGGTCTACTATTATACTTGTTGCTACAATACAAGATTTACCTGTCCAATTGGCAATTGTGATCCCACTTAGTCGTGCACGGGATATTTCTTGCACATTAGCAGGTCATACACTTTACAACCGTCTAATTTTATAGTTATTGCTACAGTACAAGATTTACCTGTACAATTGACAATTGTATTCCTACTTATTCGTGCACGGAACATTACTTGCAATCCTGCACCTGAATAATTAATTAACTTCTGCGGCTACCGATACTTTTCTTCGCCTATATGTTTCCCCCTGCTACAACCTTTCGCGGCGCCGCCCGACAAATAACTGAGCTCTCCGAAGTTCTGTTCTTTTATGTCATCCTCTCAGGGGGAGGGGTTGGGGAAGGGGGGGGGGCACACAACCCCCATAAAACGGGCATCGGATAGTAAACAACTATCCGCAAGTCTCTAACACCTAGTCTAACACTTTTTTACTTACGCTTTTTTACTCTAACATATGTTTGCACTTATTATGCTAATTAGTCTCTATATATTCAGACACACTCGCGGGCGCCAGTCATATACTCGCCAATAGTCGGAGAGTACACATCTCCCCTTCGTATATTATCATGGCTTCGCACTCTTTACAACTAAAGCTTTTACGCACAAAACATATTTTACAGAAACAATCTAACTCCAAAGTTTGTAAACCGCGTACTACATTGGCTAAGCTTAAGAAATACTACAGTTTTCACCCGTTGTACTTTGCAAAACCTAGCCTGTGCAACACTGCATACTGTACTGATACTGTTTTGCACGCTGTCTTAACTGACATGCTGCAGTATCAACATTTCAATCTTGTTACACCTATTGACGATGCTATCCAATTATTCTTATTCACTATATTACCGGGTTTATATGATCGTTCTTCCTTGGACACATGTCTCATTCTACTGTATCAACTCGCACTGTAAACACCTAGGAGCTCTCCTATCATGCAACTATTATTTTAATTTAATTTTAAAAATAAACTAAAACCTCCAACCCCGAAGCCGCCCCACCCCATTCCCACCGAGCCCCTGCGGCTCCCACTTTTTTAAAACCCCCTCCGGATGACCTTGACCCACTTCCCAAACCCATCCATCACTGTCACCCCCACCCCACACTTCCAACCCCACACCTGCCACTTCCAACCACTGACCTTGACCTGGCCCAGGAGTGGCCAAAAGACACTACTAAGTATAGTAATCTATTAAATATTATTAATATTAGTAGCCCTATTAACAGAATTTCTTGCTTGTCCAGTTCGAATAGGCTATAGATGATTGAATTTACCTTTTTATAAACTTAAGTCTTCAGGTCCATTTACACAAGAGGTTGATTGATACGCAACAGTTGACAAATCTTATACCAGTATATATGGTTATATGTCTTAAGAGAATTATTACAAGTGCTTAAAAGTTTGATTATTTCATATATTTATAAGCTGCAAAAATACTTTCCGTTCCGAAAACTACTTCATGATATACAGGGTGTCTTTAAAGTCCATCACCAAACTTCATAATATGACTAATTGGGTCAAAATAAGTAAAAAAGTTCCTATGAAGGTATCTCCTAAAATGCATATTTACCCAGATATCCGCCATTTTTTTCCACTTAATAATTTTTATTTCGGTTAAGGATTGATCTAGGAACTTCATATTTGGCATGGATCTTTGTAATACTAATGTCCATTTCCACAATAAAAATGATTTTTTCCGATGCATATTTTCAAAATGGCGACCATTTTAAATTTTTAAACTCAAATATCTGAAAAAAACGGTAAATTTTATAAATATATTACAAGAGACAAAAAAGTTGACAAATTAAATTATCTAAATAACAAAACCAATTTTGTAAGGATCCGCCAACAAATAACGGAGTTATTGAGATTTTTCTCTTATAAAATAACAAATTGGCATTAATCATAGTGCAAAATCATAATTTTTTTAATCATAGTGTTTTTTGCATAAAAACAATAATTTTCTTGTAAATTAAGGTTAGTTCTAGGTCCCAGGAAAAATAAATGGTAATAGTAGGAAAAATCTTAAGAGTAAAAAAAATTAGTTACTTTGGGAGGTAACCGAGAGTAATATTTTAACATTTTCACTCTTTTCTTGTATGATAAACCTAATGTAAGTATTCAAATAAACGATTACCAAGTTTAAAGAAAAGTTGAAAGAAAACGGGGTTCGAAACACGGGAATAGAATACCATGTTTTGACCGATATCGCTATTTATTTATTTATTAGAACAGTCAGATACAATAGTTACATATTGTGTTGACTTTTGCAGCCCTAAACCGATAGAGCCACCAGTTTATTAAACCCATCAAATGATTTGGCAAAGTGCACTTTATTTAGGCTATAAAAACTATTAATTTAATTCCTTTGCAGTTGTTTGCATGGGTATAATTTATAAACTCTACTACACTACAAAAAGCATTATTTATTAAATATTCACTTAGTTTTTTTTTGTAAAATAGTTTAATATCATTAATATTATTTCTTATGCTTTCAGGGAGATGGTTAAACAGTTTAGGCTACTGCGTAACATGGCAACTTATGGTAATTTTCGAGTCCGTGGAAATCAGTTCTGAATAAATTTTTATTTCTTATAGTATTATAGTTATGAAAATGTGTGCCGAATTTTGAGTCACATTTTGTTAGAAAAAACTTAATTGTCTGATAAATATATAAACCTGCTAATGTTAAAATAAAATACGAAAGACTGGTCGGCACGATTCTCTTCTGCCTATGTTTGCTGGGGTTCGTACAGATTTTTTTTTTTTTTGTAGAATAAATACCCTTGAAAATTTTCAATCAGCACAAGCCTCCAAAAGAGGTAATCCATAGAGGATAAATGTGGCTGAATTATGCCATAGTAAGCTGTTTTTAAAACTTTTGTTCCACAATATTTTGAAAGTCTACGCATAAGAAATATCCCCTAGGAAAATTTCCTACAGACATAGTCAATAAGGCGTTCCCCAGTTAAATTTTGTTATATGTTTAAACCCAGGAATTTTACACACTTGCCTTGTTCCAAAATGTGTTCATTCATCATAATTACTGGGTTTTCGCTTTCATCTATATTACTTAAATTAAAATTATGTAGTTTGATTTTAAATAATTTACTCTTAAGTTCAAACTACTAAAACCCTGGACACAACAATTGACCTGTGTGAAAGATAGACTCTCTATATTTTCAGTTGAATCAGCTGTAAAACTGAGAGTTGTATCAGCATATTGTGTGATTTGTTCAACATTTATTATTTCATCTAAATTGTTTACATAAAGCAAGAACAAAACGGGGCTAAGGATTGAGCCTTGAGGAACACCATAAGCTATATTTTCTCTACCAGACAATTTATTTTCTATCAATACTTGTTGGGCTCCTTCCTTCAAGGTAGGATTTAATCCACTTAAAAGAAGTTCCTCTATGACTATGATTAATATAGCCTCTACTAGCCAAAAGGTCTAATAGGTACTCTACTAGCCAAAGGGTAGAATAGCTATATGAATATCCACTATAAATATAACCACCGTAAAATATATTTCTATATACACAGGTGGCTTCTAGAGACAAAATATAAACTTTAATTCCAGGAATTTAGTTAATTTAATTTAGGAATTTAAGGAAATTTAAATAAAGTAACCTATTTGACAATCCTTGATTTATCTAGTGAGTGAAAGGTAATCTCTAACTAATGATAATACTTTATCGAACTCATTTGGAATTTCGCTTTACTTATTATAATGCATTACTACTTTCGCTTTAGCATTATTATAATGCACCTCTGATATGACTACTCCATTCCGTCGTATACGTGTTTAGTTAAACAACTCAATATTTAGGTAACGCAATTTATAAAACCCCTTAAAACATAATAACTTTGCCGTTTCTCTTTAGCTCTTAGAGAGATTTTATAACAATGAAGTTTCATTCTATTTAATTTATTCTTTGATATATGCATAATAATGCTGTGTTTTTTTTTTTTTTTAATTGGTTAATTTTTAATTAATTGGTTTTTTATATGGTTTTACAAGACAGTATTTTGTTAATTTACAAAAATAAAATATAAAACAGCGGTGTTTACAATATTTCCATTTATGTTATAATTTATTTTATTTACATTATTTCCTTGATCTCCAATTACCTAACTTACTATTACTATACTAACATTTATGGATAATGGAATGTTTATACAGTACTATAGTATTGATCTGCTTGGACACTCTTCTCTGCACGGAGGTGAACGAGTCACGAACGGTGAACACCGTTCCCTCTTGTGATTGGGAACGGGATCCTATACTTCACACCGATCAGTTCAGGTAGCAGGCCCCGAGGGGGACGGGACGGCGGCCGACCCTCATTAGTACGGCTCAGTGATTTTTATGGTAGGTGACGAAACGGGGGGTGACGAAGTGGGTGCACACGGTCGGACGACGGAGGCTGGTCGGACGACGACTAAATGGGATTCTCATCAGTCGTCAGTCCAATTTCGTCGTCAACCCATCGGAAGCGACCCCTGAATGCAACGATCGGTAGGACGACGAGGTCTGTTCAGACGGATCGTTAAGTGTATAAGGTGCTTAAAAAATAAATCTGTCCATCATACAAAACAAAACACTTCCTGTGGAGCCACTCAAAGCATGAAAGCTCTAACGCCATAAAACCTGTAGAGCGAAGCCACTCATAGCGTGAAAGTCTCAACATCTCCCCTCTCTTTTTTCAACTGAGCAAAACAGAACGCGGTTCATTTCGTCAAATATGCAGGTTAAACTGGTATTTTCGAGGTGCAGGGGAATAGAAGCGAGTATTATCGTGAGTCGCACAGCTCCGGTCGTGAGGTTCCCAGTCGCTAATCTCACTTTCGTGGTCGAGACACAGCCAGGGGACGGGGTCAAAGAAACATAGATAAACGCCCCAGTATTCCTCATCTACACGTGTACTTTTTCATTTAGTAAGAGATTCTTTTGCTGAAAATTACTTTCTAATTTTTCCCAGACCAAAGAAAGTTCCGAGGATGGTATTTTCACCCAACCAACCAACGTAAAATACTTGAAGACTACAGCAAATAATAAAACTACTACATGACTTGTATGATTACTATTTTCAAGTATGTTGGTAACGAATGTCTTTGACGAACAAAAAGGAAATAATAACTCAATAGACTAAGATACTATGCTACTGCAAACGAGTTCTGTAAGAAACAAACTCCTGAAGTTGCCCTAAACATTAATAAAGAAAATGACCTGTTGTCTACCAAGTTGTTCACAGACTTTTATCAATTGTTTAGGCCAAAACATTTAAGTCAACCTTTACAGATTAATTACAGATTTTTACTGTGCAAATGTATGATACCACACCATATATAATGAAAAGTCTTGTCGGTTGAGATGGTTCAAAATGTATATTATTGGCCGGTTTTCCAGAATTTTAATTAGATATAAAAATGGTTTACGCAAATAAACTTAAAAACGGATTTGCGGGTAAAAATCAGGATTGAAATACGAAACACAACTAAAATGACTCTTAATAGGTTTGTAAGATAGTATTTAACGTCCAGACTGTATAAATGAGTTAATAATGTATATGCAAAATATAGTAATTAAACAAACAACAATTCTCAATACGTGGGAAACTTTGGAGGAATGAACTTTCAGTTAGTAAGTAGTTTAACTCCACGGGTGGATTCAAATTGATTGAGAATGTAATCGACGTCGCTGAGTTTAAAATGACCCCGGCAAGCAGCATTTGTTTTATTTATCGTACATGAGCAGGGCCGAAGTCTTGTGCAGCGCATCACTAAAGGCTCTGTACACGTCGCGACGGCGGCGGATAGCGGATGAGATGGGAGGGAAAGTGACAAGTTTGGCATTGTATTGTAGTCGCTCTGATAACCGCAGCCGGCGCGCCACTTTTCCCGCCAATTGTCACCGACGCGATCATCCCGCCATAAATCGACATCAGCTGCCGTCCCAGAGTGCGGCGGCTAAAGCCGGGCTCCTTTTCTGATGCCTTCATGTTCACTCATCTTAATATGTATAATTAAATGTTATTGCTTACTTCCTGAAAACAAATTGTTTACATGTACCCTTACTCTTCAAAAACCAGAAAATATTCATACTTTTCTTAAAACTCGATTAAAATAAACATTGATTGCTTGTATGAATACTATTAAGAGTCAAAAAAAAACGATACAGTAAAATTAAACCAGACAATATTTTTATGCAATTGTACTTTTCCAACCCATTGTAAAGAAATTCAATTATGACTTCAGTGGTAACAAAATTAGAATTTATATTTATGTCTTAAAATTTCTTTTTTTGGTGATTTTATGTAATATGATTGTTTTCAGGACACGGTTCGGCTACCGGGCAGTACGGCAACCAAGCCAACCAAGTACCATTACTACCCTCACAACCAGCACATCTACTTGCTGCCTGAGTGTGCTGTGCAACAGGTAAACTGCATCTTTCTTTTGTTATGCAATTTCAAACTGGTATCGTTTCTCATCCAACCGGTAGTCTACTAAAACATATACTGATGAAATTATATATACTGAGGAGAATAAATTATTAGAACCCACTTTAGTAAAGACTTACCTTGGGAAGGAGATACAGTACGTAGGACGTAAAACATACAATAGACAGAAACCCAAGTTCTAGGAATTCCATGTCATCTAAAGCTCATTCCCAGTGAGTGCCAATTTGAAGCAATTCTCCAGCGTTTGTGGTGAAATGAACTAACAAACTATGGATGTTTTAACTTATTATGTAAAAAATTTTCTGAGGATTTAAGTCAGTAATGCACCATGTTAATTATAAAAATAAGCAATTTGGATCAGGAATAAATAAAGCTTAAGTTGAAAAAAATTTTATCGACTGTGTTCATGGAGGTCCTGCTTAGCTTTTTCAAACTCTCAGGATTGTCATGACAAATAACAGTTTTACACCAACTGTTTTCCATAGGTGTGCAACGCAGTATACGTGAGACTCAACTACACGCAGCCTCTGTGTGCTTGTCCCTCACGGTACAGAGAGCCGTGCTCGGCTAGTCTCAACTCTGACGATCTACATACGACAGAGCTCACCATGGACCCCAAGGGGAAGGTAAGACCCGTCAGACACCTCCATCTTGCATTAAAAATAGCTCTTTGGCTATGATTCCCATCATCAAACAAATTAACATAAAAACCAAAGATACACAAGCTAACCTTACAAATAAACTCATTTTTTGAAAGTTTTCCTTCACCTCACAATGGCTGAGGAGCCCCATTGTTGACATATTGTCAATGAAACAACTTATGTCTTAAAATGTCTTAATATGTTGTTCGGCTAAACTTTCAGTATTGCCTACTTCTCTGTCAAGGTAAATGAATTGAAACAAGTGTCTAGAACTTCCGCAGCACTAACTCAATGACAAGCTGCCTGAGCAAAAAAGGAGATTAGCATTTCCGGTCAACTTTACTGATCATTAATCATTTGAAACACGGTTCTTGCTTTAGAAAATAAATATTAAGATACAACACACACTCACTGCAGCACCCAATAGTTATTGAACAGTGTTACATTTACAACACACTTGTACGAGATGTTCCAACTAAAGAATAAACTATGTTGTAAAAGATAATTATCTGTGATTACCTTGGCTACATAAAAACTACACATTGCTGACATGAACCTTTGATCTGAACTACATACTCCCTCTTTTTAGTCCAAAAAATCAACTGTGAAATTGGAAAAATAACTATTTTATGAACAACAATTCTTAAATTAAAAAAATAGATCAATCAACCTTGAATGCCTGGTAATGATTGTCCTCATGAAACAATCAACTTTTCTATAGTTAATTTTTTTAAGTTTCCTACAGTTAAAATTAAATATTGCTTGCATTAAAAAAAGGAATAGCTGCAGTTCTTTAAAAACAAAACACTAGTGATTGTGGAGAAAGTAAATGGTCAACTGCTCACAAGTAGTTCTACTGCTTTAGGGTATCCAATTACAACCTGCCAAGTGTCTTATTTGTGGAAATACTCATTACATGTTATGCTAAGTGAATTTCTCTTTTCAACTGAGAACTGCCTTGGGGGAATAGCGGATTTAAATACTTCATATGCTAACCAAAAGGCTAGAGTCTGCTGGCACTGCAGAACATCCGGCCTGGCAAGTCCCACTACCTCTTCATCACACTAACACATTGTGTTGTTGCAGATCCTGACTCTAGTCAAGACATGTGAGCCTGTGGCTGACATGAAGATGTGTCGAGTGCCTCGGGACTGGAGTCTGCTGGCACTGCAGAACATACGGACTGGCAAGTCCCACTACCTCTTCATCACACTAACACATTGTGTTGTTGCAGATCCTGACTCTAGTCAAGACATGTGAGCCCGTGGCTGACATGAGGATGTGTCGAGTGCCTCGGGACTGGAGTCTGCTGGCACTGCAGAACATACGGACTGGCAAGTCCCACTACCTCTTCACCACACTAACACATTGTGTTGGTGCAGATCCTGACTCTAGTAAGACATGTGAGCCTGTGGCTGACATGAGGATGTGTCGAGTGCCTCGGGACTGGAGTCTGCTGGCACTGCAGAACATCCGGCCTGGCAAGTCCCACTACCTCTTCACCACACTAACACATTGTGTTGTTGCAGATCCTGACTCTAGTAAGACATGTGAGCCTGTGGCTGACATGAGGATGTGTCGAGTGCCTCGGGACTGGAGTCTGCTGGCACTGCAGAACATCCGGCCTGGCAAGTCCCACTACCTCTTCATCACACTTACACATTGTGTTGTTGCAGATCCTGACTCTAGTAAGACATGTGAGCCTGTGGCTGACATGAGGATGTGTCGAGTGCCTCGGGACTGGAGTCTGCTGGCACTGCAGAACATACGGACTGGCAAGTCCCACTACCTCTTCACCACACTAACACATTGTGTTGTTGCAGATCCTGACTCTAGTCAAGACATGTGAGCCTGTGGCTGACATGAGGATGTGTCGAGTGCCTCGGGACTGGAGTCTGCTGGCACTGCAGAACATCCGGCCTGGCAAGTCCCACTACCTCTTCACCACACTAACACATTGTGTTGTTGCAGATCGTGATTCTAGTCAAGGCATGTGAGCCTGTGGCTGACATGAGGATGTGTCGAGTGCCTCGGGACTGGAGTCTGCTGGCACTGCAGAACATCCGGCCTGGCAAGTCCCACTACCTCTTTACCACACTAAAACATTGTGTTGTTGCAGATCCTGACTCTAGTCAAGACATGTGAGCCTGTGGCTGACATGAGGATGTGTCGAGTGCCTCGGGACTGGAGTCTGCTGGCACTGCAGAACATACGGACTGGCAAGTCCCACTATCTCGTCATATGCCGATGTCCTGACACTAGTGTGCTCGGTCAGTTGATTTATTTTGCTTATTATTTTCAAGACAAGTCTATTTTCGTAGTTCTTTTTCCTACAATAATTTACCCTTGATTTAAGCATAATATTATTTTTTAAGTTGTTTTTTTTATGTCATGCTTTGTAAAATTGTTGTCAAAAAGGATAAATAGAGTTTAAAAAAATACTTTTCATCATACCTTTGCAATAAACGTTGTTTTCAGAACGGTCAGCTGTGATCGAAACTAGTTGATTCCCGGTGGGTTGGATAAACGTGTTGGTAAACAAAGTTTTCGGGACTAGACCTCGAAACAGTGGTTTTCGGGACTATAGTCGTGGTCAGGCTTATTGGCGGGTGGGTGACCAGCTGTTGCAACCTATTACCTTAGTAAACAGTATCCAGAAGGTAACAGCAACTGTTTTTATTGGAATCACAATGTAACTGTTTGTAACTATAACTTTTACCGTTATTTTCTTGCACATGTTTTTGCCTAGTGATCGATTAATTTGATCATTTATTTCTTGTTTATCGAATGAAACAGATAGAATGATTATATAAGGGCAGATTAATTATTATCTTACCGCAAACTAATGGTTAAAAAATATATTAATTTAGGCTATAGGAAAGGTAAAATCGTGAGGAAACGTATTACAGTATAAGTTGTATAAATGAACGTAACGTATAAAACCTTTAAAAAATATCCTAACCTAAAACCTATAACCTAACTTTAAAAAAATGTTGCGATTTAAATTTTTACTAAACTGACAACATTAGACGAAAAACAAAAACCCGAATATCCTATATACATTAAGTGTGTTGCGTGAAGGAGATCTATACACTAAGGATATACGTTGTATTACAGTAAAAACGTTTTCCCAAATCACTATCCAAACTCAACTCTGGTTTCAAAAACAATATATTTCTCGAGTGTATAATTTTAGGAGCTCTTCTACAAATCACAATAGATATTATTCGTAGGCAAAGTGTAGATAGAATAGAAAATTCTATTCTTCTTGTTCACACTTCTCGTCGAGCCTACATTCGGTGCCTTCCTCTTTCATCTACGCATGATTTGTAGGTACGTAAGGTGCAACATTAAAGATGAACTAACTAAAATATGTTAGTAAAGTTAAATGATTTTAATAAAATATAATAACTTTAAAAGATATTGCTTGTAAAAATGTATGAAAAAATGTTTAATGGTTAAACAACACGTTGGAAAGAAGGTTGTGTTTTCGTAACAGCTCAACAGCTGACATTAAAATTCAATGATATGTTTGTAACTGTTACTTTTTGATTCTGGTTGAAGCAGCTACTGTTACCTTCTAGAAACAGTTTACAAAGGAAATAGGTTGTAACAGCTGATCGGCCACCCGCCAATAAGCCTGTCCAGGACTATAGGCCGGAAAATAACTTCCAATGTTTGACACCACTAGCGCTGCTATTCTGCTTACAGTAACTTAAACCTCGTTGACTCCAATATATAAATGTCAAACAGCTGATTGTTTAGTTGTAAATAGTTCAAATACAAGATAAACATATAACAACAAATAAGAGGGGGTATATAGGTTAAAATTTATTAATTTTTATCCAAACTGTATATTTATTAAAGTTGGTATGATGAAAAGTACTGTTCGTAACTCGTCCGAAAGTGGTATATCGGTGCTCGATCGAATTCAAGTACTCGGCTTCGCCTCGTACTTGAAACTCGATCTTGCACCGATAACGACCACTTTCCGGACTAGTGACGAAATATACTATATTGAGCTACAGTTGTGAAAAATAAATACAAACCCTTAACTATAATTTTTTTAGTCACTGATTTTTTCTCATGAGGTTTCTCCTTTCAATGGGATGAATCAAGACCTCACTTCAAATTACAGTATACAATTTCTTTTCAAATGTTTGTATTAAAATCCTTAAAGGCACAAGTTTTTCAAAAAATGTTTAATAATTTAGTATTTTAAGTAGTTTCCACACTACTTTGGTTCCTTAACTTTTTTGACCCATTTTCATAGTAGTCAAATGTATATTTAAAAATTCTTCAATTTTAATGATAAATGATAACTTTGAGAACTGACCCTAATTTAAAAATAATGATTAATATTAGAACCAGAATAATACTTTATAAGATATCAACATAACAAATGTAAACATAAATAAATAATACTAGTAATAACAATTGTTGTTAAGAACATCTGATTCCAATCATCTCCCTCCTCAAAGATTTAAACACTCGACTGGTTTTATAAGCCTTTTTGGTCTTGGATTTTCATTGTGTTTTACCTCTTTGGCAGGTTTTTTAGCTTGAAGTGGTAAGGTAGGTTCTTCAAGCAGTCTGGAATTTTCCTCATTTGATGAATCTGCGAGTAGTAGCTCTGGTGGCAATGATCGATCATTTTAGTTTTCCTTGGTAAATGACCTTTTTAATTGAGAGGTATTTCTTCTCAAAATAGTTCCATCTCGAGATCTCTTAGCCCAATAACTTCTTGGTTCTTTTGTTTGTCCTACAATGCATCCTTTCTCCCAATATTTGTCATTTCTTGTCCTAAACACTACATTATCACCCGGTTTGAAAATAGGCACACTCTTTAGACGTTGGTTATCTTGAAATTTCTTGGTGATGCCTTGTTTTATTGTTATTAATTCCTTAATATGTTTTTGTACTTTCGGTTCAAGTAATTCTTTACTTACAGAATTTCTGTTCTTATTCTTCTTGAATTTAAAATTTCCGAGGGTGAACAGTGTAGATGAGTAATGGGAGTGTTATTGTATTCCATTAAATATTCTCTGTAGTCACAATTGTCTTCGATACTTTTTCTAAGTAACGTTTTACAAATTCCAACTGCATTTTCCGCCATACCATTACTTTTTGGGTTATGCGGAGTGCTTGTTACAAGTTTAATTCCTTTACTGTTGAAATATCTTTTAATTTCCATCGAATTAAATGGATTGTTATCACTAATTACTACTGATGGGTAACCAAATCTTGTAAATACTTCTTGCATTTGGTCAATAATACATTTAGACGATTTATCTCTTAACGGACGAAGTTCTAGCCAGTGTGAAAAATAATCAACTAATACTACATAGTATTTAATTCCAAACTGCAAAATATCGCAACCAACTTTGTCAAAACGCAGTTCCGGAATTAAATGTGGTAGAAGGGGATCAGTGTTGTTTCTTTTACTGAATTTCTCACAAGTCCTACAAGTAACTACTATTTCTTCAAGGTCTTTGGACATGCTGGGCCAAAAATACAATTGTCTTGCTTTCTGCATCAATTTTGTTATTCCCGGATGACCTTTATGAAGGGATTGACTAATTGGGAATCTCAGGTCCTTTGGAATGACAATCTTTTCCCCATAAAAAAGTATTCCCGACTCTAAGAATAAGTCATCCCTAATTGCGTGGTAAGGTTTTAAAATATGGGGAATATTCCTCTCGCTTGGCCAGCCATTGTGACAATATTCAATTACTTGCTTCAATTCATGATCAGAAGCGGTTGTCAGTCGCAGTCTTTTCTTCTGGTCTTCTGATAGCGGCAAATATTTTGACACAATATGTACTAATTCTAACGTATCTGGATCCTCCTCTGTTTGCTGAAGAGTATTCCTTGATAACATATCAGGAAAATGTAATTGCTTTCCCAGAACATAAGTCACATTTAAATTATAGCGGAGAAGCTTCATCCGTAGTCTTTGAAGGCGAATGGATCCTATTTTATTAATGTGTTTTTGCATAACTGCTGTTAGAGGTTTATGGTCGGTATACACAAGAACATTACTCATTTCATAAATTAACCGATGGAATCTTTTACACCCAAATACTATTGACAACATTTCTTTTTCTGACTGACTATAATTAAGTTCAGATTCATTCATTTGTCTTGAAACACAGGCAACAAGTTTTAATTGATCATTATGTTTCTGGAATAAACAACAACCTAGTCCGTTTTTACTTGCATCACATTGCAGCACAATCTTCTTACTAGGGTCGAAGGCGGTTAAAGCCGGCGATTGGCAAATAAACTTTTTCAGTTTCTCAAATGCAGTTTGGTGTCTCTCAGTCCAAATCCACACACTATCTTTTTTTAGAAGCTGACAAAGAGGAGCCATAAGTTCAGCCATTTGTGGAACATAACGCCTCACATAGTTAACGACCCTATAATTCGCTGAACGCCTTCACGGTCTTTTGGTGGTTCAAGTTTTAACAAAGCTTCACATCTCTCGGGGTCAATCTTCATAACCCCATTTCCAAATATTTGACCAATATAAAATATTTGACCAATATATCTCACCTCAGTTTGACAGTATTGTATTTTGTCTTTGTTAAAGACCGCGCCTATCTCTCGTGCACGCTGCATAACTTTAGCAACAGCTGCATCATGGTCAGCTTTAGTAGCTCCTGCAACTAAAATATCATCTATCCAAATAACAACTTTTCTATATTACCAAAATATTTTTCCACCGCATCTTGAAACTCTTCTGGGGCATTGGATACCCCAAATGGCAACACAACATATCTATAAACTCCAAATGGAGTACCATAGCAAAACAGCACTTCCAAGATGATTCCTCCGTCAATTTTATGTGATGAAAGCCCTCAGCTAGATCAAACCACCAAATGGAGTACCATAGCAAAACAGCACTTCCAAGATGATTCCTCCGTCAATTTTATGTGATGAAAGCCCTCAGCTAGATCAAAAACAGAAAAATACTTCTTGTCTTGCTACATCTTCTATTGTTGGCATAACTTTTGGCTTTCGAATTATATACTGATTTAAATCACGGGGGTCAAGGCATATCCTTATTTTTCCATTTGGTTTTTCGACAACAACAATATTATTGACACAAGCAGCCTCTGATATTTGATCTACTTTAGTTATTTCCTGCCTAGATACTAACCGTTCTAACTCAGTTTGAAGTGGTTTGAGCAAACTATTGGGTATTCTACTAGCTGGGTAAAAAATCTTTGGATTAGACTCCCGTAACGGCAAAGAACAAGGATCTGGAAACGTGCCACACCCTGAAAAAACATCTTTATACTTCTCAATGAACTTCATTTTATCAGAGTTAATACCGGTTTCATGCAATGTTGAAGAAAGGTTCACTCTCTTCACTAAATTAAAAGCAAGACATCCAGGAAGCCCCAAAAGCATGTTTTTAGTGTCAACAATCATAAAATCTTCATAACTAGTTTTTCCTTTATATTGACATTTAAGGTTAGCCCGTCCGATTGGCGTACTTGTTGAGCCATCAAAACCCTCCAATTTAATATGTGTATTAAATGGTTTGACCCCTACAGACTTATTAATAAACTTAAATATTTTTAAAGGCATTACATTAACTTCTGCACCTGTGTCTATCTTACAATTAACAAGCAAATCTTCAATGAGGATATCTACAGACCAAGCAGCTCTCTGGTCAGTATTTGACTGCACATTACTTATCTCTTTTCCTGATGACTTAATACCAACCATCCATTATTCACTATAGTTATCCTCATTTGGACTAACCTCTCCACTAGCATTTTCTTGTTCTATATACTTAACATTTTTAACTCTACAACTGACAGCAAAATGATTTTTTAAACCACAGCGAGAACATATTTTTCCAAAGGCTGGACACTGCCTTGGACCATGTTTTGTTTTACAACGACCACACAAAAAATCTGGTTATTGGTTAGATAATTTTGTTACACCCTTTTGTTGACATTTATTTTTACGTACAACTGATATTTCTTTACAATCATTATTTAAAATTTTAACTTGGTGTTTACTTTGTTCACTAGACTGACAGAATTTAATAGCTTTCTCTAATGTGAGATCATCTTGCCTAAGGAGAGCTTCCTGAACATTTTGATCACCTATCCCGTGGACAATCTTGTCCCTTAGAAGCTGATTCTCAAGAGGCTCTCTTGTTGTGTCAGAAATTGACATGACTTAATAAGATGCCTGCAATCTGTTAAAAAGTTATCAAACGGTTCATTTTCAACCTGTTTACGAGAGTTAAACAAAAATCTATCAAAGACGACATTTTTCCGTGGGTTAGCATATTTATCAATAGCATCAATAACTTTAGTATAAACTAATTTATCCAACTCAGATATAGGCAGAGTAGCCAGAATTCTAGCGGCTTCGTGCCCCATCATATTACGCAGTAAGGATATTTTTACCTTATCAGCAGCATTATCCTGACCAGTAAAAAACTAAATAATCTTCAAATGACTGCTTCCAAAATGTCCATTCTGAGGCTGTATTCAAACCTTGCAAATTTAGGTTTGGAGGTAATTTTACACCACCACTATAATGTCCTTCCATATTTAGTTTTTATTGTAATTATTTGAGATGCAATAATTCCTAAACTGCTTCCAAGACTGCGCCATAGTTTAAAAATAATAATTAATATTAGAACCAGAATAATACTTTATTAAGATATCAACATAACAAATGTAAACATAAATAAATAATACTAGTAATAACAATTGTTGTTAAGAACATCTGATTCCAATCAGACCCACCTCTCAATTCTTGAAGTTGTCATTTATCATTAGAATTGATTGTTGCTTTAAATGTGATTGTGACTACCGTACACTTGAAGATAGGTAAAAAAGAAACAATACCTTGGTGGTTAAAAAAATTATACCATTAATTGCTGGGAGAAAGATTGTGTCAGCTGACACCGTTTTCTTTAGTTTGTATAAGCAACAAGTATACGAATGAGCTTTTCTGTTGTCAGAGGGTCCTATGAGCCATGACCAGCCGACGTATGCCAGTGTGCCGGGGATACGAGTATATGGGATGATGTGTGTCAACAAGGCTGCCAACACGACCAAGCGGAGAGGCCGACCCATGCGCTACACCAGGAGTCTCAGGATCAGAGGTACAATAACTCTTAATTGATAACTAATTTTAAAAACTGGCCAACATTGGTTCCTCAAATGAAATGTAAAGTATTGTATTTGTGAGTTAAAACAATTGTATTTTTACTTTATCAAAGTAATTAGAATTTCTCAACTCATCACATTCCTTGATGATGACAACATAATGTTTTAAATTAATTATAAAATGTACCTATGGAAAGTTTTGATGAATTGGCTAGAAGTGCTGAATGAAAACTCAAAAATAAGAAGACCGTCTTCAAAGTATGTTTGGTTGCTGATGAACTTTCAAACACAATCTCTGTAATCAGTTGTCCCGATTTATCAGCAACATTCAAAGCATTCAATCCTTCAATTGATTGATTTATTTATATACATATATTTTTTGTGAGTTTTTTATTACTACCTTTTTTTATTCTTAATCCACAAAGTTGAGATCTAGTTTCAATTTTGAAATTTGTATAAGCTGGATGAGTTCAAAACAGAATAGTTTACCTCTTAGTAATTGTGCCTCTGTACTGCTACAGTGAGTGGCCATTCAAATAACAGTCCGCAGGAAGACATTGCATGCATCTAATTATGAAGATCCTGCAATTTCCTGCAGCCGACTACTTGCCTATACTCATCTCACGACAATTTTGAAACTAGTCACAAATTACATAGCAACCTAATAACCCAAAAAACTCTTCATTGAATTTGTTTTCACGTGCATTATTATATCAATGGATTATACTACAATAATATATTTTTACAATAGCCAACATTTATTTTCATTGGATATACAAAAGCTGTGAGTAAGCCTAAGCATCCCGTGTATCAAGGTCTGAATGGCGGCCAACTATTATACAAGATTTTTTTAATGATGTCTGAATAATGTAAAGTCAGTGAGATGGCAATTTGAATATGATTTGTCAACTTAAAAAAAATATTAAAATGAGTTAAAATATATAAAACTTTCTTACAAAAAATGAGATTATGTATTTTAACAAAATTTGATTTATTATAACTTTAGCCCTTAAAAATGCCACTTCCCTTAAATATTATACTGGCCATAAAAAATCAAGACAAATTAGTACACAAACCTTCAACATGTGTATTATGGATACAAATGTTCAAATTAATTAATTGTTCACTTTTAGTTACAGCAATGGGATTGGGATGGGGGGGATTACAGGGAGGAGGAATGGGGGGGGACCTAGGATAACTTATCACCTAATTTTCAAAAGTGCATTATTAAATATATAGTTATAATTGTAATAAAGTAATACCTGAAAGGTGGTACAAATGGCAAAATAATATTTATTTGTGTTCGAGACAAGTGCTCTTTTAAATTTGTCAACACACACCGACGTTTTCTTCGCTTATTACTGTGCTTTCCTGGTTCTGGTTCTGGTGTGTGGTCAATTTCAAGCTAACGCATTATGAAACGTGCTAAGGTGTTTAGAAAAACAAATGAGTTGGCATTCACTTTGTTGGAAAAAATCCCATCATAATATGACCAAATCATATCCAAATTTGAGGTGAATATATTAACAATTTTCAGTTATTGAAATTTTTTCTATTTTACGCATACCACAGGGGTAAAAGTAGTTAGGCTGTCATAGTTGTTGCTTATGAAACCTCTCCTTAAATGTGGAACAAAAATTGGCATTCATAATTAATTAATTTCAAAATTTTCAGATTTTCTTAAACATGCAGAGCTTACACATATTAATCAAATACAAAATAATTTTTGTTAAAAATATACTGAGCAATAATACGTTTTCAACACATATGTAGACTAGTAAATACAGTGAAAATATTTAACTGTAATAAACAAATTCCAGGTCCAAAACCACCATTCCCGTGGGACAAGGTGTCAGAAATGATGAAAAACTTGCCGTTTGACTGATTCCTGGCTGTGATGAGGACTATGGCAGACTGAAGGGGCCACACCACACTTATGCTCTCATGCTCTTCAGTTCCAGACAGTGAACACGACATTATCAACGTACAACTGTTGTTGATAACACTTTATATAGTGAATATTGCCAAGGACTACAATTATGGTGATAAGCTATTTAAAATTCAGGTCCAAATTCCAATTGAGACCACTTTAAGAGTGGCAATTTGCAATAAAAATGCTCAAAATGTACTCTAAGGTTTGTTTTTAGTTTAGTCAGTGTGTAACTGTAAAGAAGTTTACTTAATTATGACTATCCGTGGTTTTACATAATTTGCTAAATACTTAGCTAAAACTAATTTAAAAATTTTACTGAGTGCAATATAAAACATTCAGAGTACACACAAGTAGGAAAATAATTTAAACCCATATGGTGAATATATTTTTTTCAATCTTTTGAGGCAAAGACCACATAAGGACGGTGTAGGCTGCCAGAAGAGGTACCAAAAAAGAACACGGGTAACTTGTGACGGCAAGTGACTAAGCTAGCTTTAAAGTCCTGTGTTTATAAACAACATTATATATTTATTTAAATGTACCTAATTATGTGTGAAGTCAAGCTTTATAACTTGTTCAGTAACTGTGTTCAGTATTTATTTGTTTGCTTTTTATCCTAATATATAAAGAGAAGAATTTTTTATTTCCTATTTTATACCATTAGATGTTTTTATTATTTATTTATTAAAGAAAACATTCATAAAAATGCAGCTTCCTTGATAATGTTTATTAATTAAAGTAAATAACATTTTACTTGAATATACAGGGTGAGTTTCTTAAAGTGATCCAATAGCTAACTTTTTCATTTTAAATTTGGCAGTATACTTCTTATGGGGGACCCCCTTTACTTTTTTATCCTGGTTTCAGATATGTATTTCACTTTTCAAAAATTCCCGCCATTTTTCCAATATGGCGGCCAACTTTAAAATTTCTTATGGAACATCCTACATTTTATGGTGTTTTTGAAATTTCCATGTTATTTTAAGACTTTTTTATTCTTTGTTATTTTTCTCTAAACCTAACGGTTAGGGAGCTAGAGGCAATTGAAGTTCATTTTTAGTGCCATAAGAATAACATGGGGCAAACTTTATCTGCCCATATCTCCGAAACCATTGATAAAAATAAAAAATACTCAAGAATAAAATGTCTTAAATTGATGTTTTAAAAACATTTTTTTCATAATAACAAAAACTTTTTTTTGCAAATTTTATATTTTGTCCGCCATATTGGAAAGAAGTTAATTTATGCGTAAATGATCATTTTTATTAGTGAAATGTTCTTAAAACATCAATTTAAGACATTTTTATTCTTGAGTATTTTTTATTTTTATAAATGGTTTCGGAGATATGGGCAGATAAAGTTTGCCCCATGTTATTCTTATGGAACTAAAAATGAACTTCAATTGCCTCTAGCTCCCTAACTGTTAGGTTTAGAGAAAAATGACAAAGAATAAAAAAGTCTTAAAATAACATGGAAATTTCAAAAACACCATAAAATGTAGGATGTTCCATAAGAAATTTTAAAGTTGGCCGCCATATTGGAAAAATGGCGGGAATTTTTGAAAAGTGAAATACATATCTGAAACCAGGATAAAAAAGTAAAGGGGGTCCCCCATAAGAAGTATACTGTCAAATTTAAAATTAAAATGTTAGCTATTGGATCACTTTAAGAAACTCACCCTGTATATGTAATGCATAAAGATTTCTCAACAAACTGAACAGTAAAATATCTTTTTTCTACTAGACCCTATTGTTATGTAAATATAAATATTAGTGTAGATTTAAGTTATTTTGTATAAATGTATCGAATGACTTTATATTAAGATGAATTTGAATGTTTCGAATACATTTTTATCAAATGTTAAAGCCCTCAATTAAAATAAAATATATTTAGTTCCCACCGGTTTTATAATTTTAAAGTAAGACAGAGTTTTACATTACTAGATTAAATTAGAACTTGAAATGGAAAATGTTTTATAATGAAACTCCATAATAATAATATAAATTTATTCAAATGTGTAAATACTTTTTTGAAAGGAAATAACTGAAA
Source organism: Neoaliturus tenellus (assembly GCA_030545055.2). Lineage (NCBI taxonomy): Eukaryota > Metazoa > Arthropoda > Insecta > Hemiptera > Cicadellidae > Neoaliturus > Neoaliturus tenellus. The sequence continues at coordinate 694 of JAQYXR010001424.1, read as the reverse complement.
CTTTATATCTTCAATTAAAGTTAGTGAAGGTAATTGTAAACTCATTGCATATTGCCAAAGCTTTCCATAATTATATTTGAACTGATAATATAATAAGAAAAATAAGCTCTTATGAACCATTAGTAGTTTATATACTGATTCGTTGAATCAATGTGAAATGCAAACATTATAGAATAGAAAACGATTGTAAAACACTATGAATGAAAAATACATTGATCAATAAGTGATTACAATAAAAAAATACCCCCGTCGCAGCAGACCTGCGTACTCAGCGAATTTCCAATGGAATTTCGGATTATTTACTTTCCCCATAAAAACACCATAGGATCGAATATGTAGGTTTGCTGCCATGGGGTGTTGTTAGAAAATCTAAGTTAATCAATAATTGGTGAATGTAAACACAAAAGTGTATTAAGCTCTGGCAATTTTGTGTTTTCCCCATAAACCCCATGGGGGTGAGTATGTAGGTTTGCCGCCATATGGGTTTTGTAAGCAATCATAAGTAAAGCCCTATCTAGATAATTTACATACCAAATTTGATTAAGTTATGTCGATAAATAAGCAAGATATAGGGTTTTCTTGATTTCCCATAAGAATAACATGGAAAACACATTTTTGGATTTTCCCCGTAACCAGTTATGCTATGATAAAAATTCAAAATACCAAATTGTTTGTTTTTTTAAGCTCTTTTAAA